>JAGEMR010000058.1:0-176350 GCA_021030915.1 Astrothelium macrocarpum | reverse complement strand
GCTGAAATTTAAATGAGATGAGTTGGTGGGTGGTGGCCCGTTAGGGGGGGTGGTTCGTTACTAGGTACGCCGCCTTATTACTGGCGCTCTTTCTAGTTTCGGTCACGAGTTCACGAATTCAGATACAGACAATGGAAAACTTTCAGATGCAGTGGATTATGCCAATGTCACCGCGCCCAACAGGGGTTCATTCATTTTGCGCTCTCCTATAAACTCGGGAAGCAGGAGGATAATTATCAAATATCGATGCCAAGATCTCCGGGCCTACTATGTGATAAGCGTCACTAATTTCAACAAGTGCTTTACGATAGATGGATGGCACATTTACATCAACCGGTATGAATCGAGCTCCTTTTCCGCATGTCAAGAATCTTGAGTGCCGTTCGATAGAGCAAAGCACCCAGTAATGAGCCACAGCACGTAGTGTGCTACCCCCATTAGATTTTGGTGGGGCTGGACTCTGAAATGCGACCGCATCAGGGGTCCCCACCACATGAAATACAGAGGTGGCTCAGTACGTGATGTGGCTCACTACCCGGCTCTTTACTCTATACAAAATTAATAAGGTCTCAAATTGGCCACAGCCAGGCCAGGCTAGTTGTCTGAGGCACCCCTGACCGGCAGCCGGCAGGTCAAAAGATTAAAATATTCGGAACCACAACATAAGAACGCCAGCGGATCAGGGTCCGCATTACCAAGCACATCGTTAGATGGTATAACATTCTATCCTCCACCAAAAAAAATATACATTCTTTAATCGGACAGAACATGCCTCCCCACCCCGGACTCGAACCGGGAGCCTCGTGATGAAATCCCGTCGTGATTAGAAGTCACGCGCGCTACCATTGCGCCAGCAGGGAGCAATTTCAAAAATCTCAATCAAATTCATTATATTTCCAAAAAAAAAATGAGACATTTTCTTGTTTTCATCTCATCTTTTTTGTTTTCGTTAATATCAAAATCCATGTTTTGATAAACAGAAATCAAACGGAGTTTCAACACCTTTCAATTAAAACCAGTACCACTGAAATCATCCATCATACCATACGTGGCGGTACCCGTGACTCTAAAGGCGCTACCTTAAGGATTATACTTGATGAAGGAAGTCGATTAGGCTTCTAACACCACATGCTGGTACTGAGATGACGCCACTGCTGATATCAAAGCCATGATCTCAAAGATTCAACCTTGGTCATGCGGCTTCAACAAATTTCTGTATATGAAAGTCTCCCAGCAGCCACGAGCCCAACGCAAGGAAGGAATTGCCGCGTGTGTGTAACATGGCTGTCGTGCAAGACGCACAGATCCACGCATGTTGCGAGCATGCGATGCAGACGCATGGTCGCCCAAGACTAACGCTGATCGGAAGGTAGATTGATGTAAAGACTTGCGCCGGGTGAGCGCCTCTGTTTTGGAACTCAGCAGAAGCGTCACCGCTGTGACTGGCGACTGATGCTGGACATTCGGGTGAATGGATATGTGCAAGTTAATAGTTAGGTTTGCGATATTTGGCGACTTTTGTGACAGTAGAAACTAGTCTAGACCTTGAGAAAGCGTCGAATCAAAACTAGCTACTTATTGTTTTACCCGAGATGCACAGGAAGCCTGCAAATCCAGTTATCTTCTAAATTCGAAATACATGGCTAGTGAATGCCAATGGGGCTACCTCGTTCTCCTCTCTACGAAATATACTTGTCGAGAAACCCCGTCATCACCCCAAACGCTCCCGTCGCATTGTAATGAAAATCAATCACATGACTCGCCCCTGGCTGCACCTTCACCTCTACGACCTCCGCGCGCGGAAACATCTCCCCTGCATACGGCTCCACCCATCCCACACAGTTCCCACCACATGCCGCCATATCCTCCTCGCCATTTAGAATCAGCACCGGCCCTTCGAATGCTGGCGCATACAAGTCCACTAGCGGAAACGTCAGGATCTCGGATATGGCCATCGCCTGCTTGGCGACCTCGGTGTAATTCGCAACGGCGTGGCTGTAGTCAGGCGCGTGGAAGAAGACGTCGACTTCGGAGAAGACGTCGTTCCACACTAGGTAGCCGGCATCGAGGGAACCCCATTCAAGGGGACGCTCGGTGGAGGCGATTTTGAGGTTGAAGGCGGATGCGAAGACGTCGGTACTGAGGTTGTAGGCGAAGCCGGTGAGAATGAGAGCGTCGGCGAGGGGAGCGCCATTGCTATTACTGGCGGTGTTGTTACTGCCAGCGACAACGGCGTTGCTGAGGAAGGAGCCGAACGAGTGGCCAACAAAGATGAGCTTGGAGGGCGTGCCAACAGTGCCGGTGTATTCCCCATTGCGAAGGAGTTGAGCAAGCTGAGTGAGTATCGCGACCTGTTGAGAGGTTTGGGCTTCGTTGTAACCATCGACGCTGGATAAATTAGCAGAATGGCCATAGTGGTCAAAGTCACTATGCGTGCTTTAAACGATGCGCACGCTTACCGAGACGAATCGCCGGTTCCCAATCGATCGTAAAAGAATACTGAATAACCCTGGTTCAATGCGTAATCTACAAAGTTGTATTCCTTTCCAGCTTCGATGGGAGGATCCCAATAACTATATCTTGTTAGCTTAGAGCTCTTGGTGGAAATGACACGGCTCTCACTTTCTATAATATCCCAGGCCATGACTTGCGAGTAGAAGAGTCTTCTCTTTGCCTGTCTTTACGAGTGGGCTGCAGATTTCAGCAGCGATGCTGTAATTTCCGGACAAGGACAAAGGGCCCGAAAACGCAGTGAAGTTTGCAGAGTCCCGCGATGTCAAGTGGTCTACGAGAGTAATCACATCGAAATTATTCTGGAATGGAGGATAAGAGTAATGTAGTCCAGTAGAACTGGGGCTGACTGGAATACTGTATGCTTGACAAGTAGCATTCCGTGTATGCAGATTTGAGGGATATGCCAATGCTGCGCAAGTAAAGGCCACAACGAAAACGGTTTTGAAGAATGAAAACAACATCTTGACAAGAGATTTCGACAGCTGGTGATTGCACAGAGAGACCTACCCACGCTCTTTTATATATATATTGAAAATTACATGGAGATGTTTACTCCGTGCTGATACATGATGCATCGTACACATTGTTGCGAGTCAATTATCAATTCGGACTTTGTAGAAAAGTCCTGTGGCGTTGAAAAAATTGAAAAGATCACTCATCGTTCGTGGTCCACAAAAGCGCTGGATCTACAGGACGTGCTGAAGTGCAGCTGAGCAGAGGCGTGAGAAGTAACGGTGAATTGACCCGGAAGGTACTTAGATAAGCCGGACTTAATGTCCAAAATTCCGAACAGCCCCCAACACTGGGCATTGGATGGGGATAGCGGGTATACCACGGAACATAATGGTCTTTAACATTTCACAGGTGGCGAACATGACTGTTGACACAGTATTCATCTCTAAAAACTTATACTGATCATTCGTAATTGCCCTCTTTTATCAATTGAAGCTTCGTTCAGTACAGAGTCAATACTGGACAGCACCATGTGAGTTGAGCAACATCAAAATATGATTCAGACCACTCGAAAGTCTTGCTATTCTCTTCAAGCTCCCAAACACCTTCAAATGCAAACAGACCGATCCCGGGTTCAGTATCTCCCCATAATAGTATTTCCATTCCCCTCTCCCCAATCCCCACCTCCACGAAAAACCTCAATCACACAAATTCCGTCTTTCACAAAAAACTATTCCCACTAACCTTCCTCCCCTGTCCCCCATCCACCGGCACCGCACTCCCCTCTCTAACCATCAGACTCCCCCTCCGACTCCTCACCCCACTATCACTCAAAGGGGCCAGCGTGCCGCTCCTACGCACGCTTTCCCGCTCCATCCTCAGACCCTTCCACCCCTCCAGCTCGCGCTCCAACCGCAGCCCCTTCTCTCTCTCCTCGCGGAGCTCGCGCTCCGCGCGCTTCGACGCGAGTTGCGCGGCCGACTCGGCCTGCTGGAGCTCGTCGATGGAGGCGAGCAGGCGCGCCGCCTTGGCGCGCGCCGCGTCGAGGTCCGAGGACAGCTGGGTGAGGGATTTCTCTTTGCGCGCGAGCTGCGACGAGAGGTCTTTGAGCGTGCGGTCGGAGGTGCGGTGGGTGCGGAGTTCGGTGGCGCGGAGCGCGGATTCGGAGTCGAGTTGTTTTTCGAGCTGTTTGAAGGAACTTGTGTTAGCTTATTTCTGGTTGGAAAGAAAGAGGAGGGGGGAAGGGAGTTGGGTGATGCCGACTCACCTCTTGGATCCGTCCGTGGAGAAAGCGAACGTCGCCGCTAACGCTCTTATAGCCTTTCGTCTCCAGATCAACGCATTTGAGTTGGAGATCTTTGACCTGCCGTTCCAAGCCGGCCTTGTCCTTGTGCAGCTGGACATTGTTTTCTCGCTCGGTGACAATGTCTTTTTGAATCTCTTGTGCCAAGGCTTCGGCTCGTCGCATCTTGCCCACCGCAGCAGCAGCGATATCTTCTTGCTGAGCGAGACCTGATTTAAGATCTAGTAGTTCGCGATCCACTTCGGCTGCATTTCTGAGCCCCGGTGAATCTCCTTGCTCTGCTAGTTCCTCGAGCCGAGTACCGGCCTCTTCCAGTCTGCTCTCTAGTCCTTTCTTCTCCTTTAGAAGGTTGTCTCGCTCTGCACTGGCTTCGTCAACCGCCGTTCGCAATCCACGGACTTGTGACAGCAAGTTGACGATCTTGCTCTGAGCATCATGATGCGCATTCACTGCCTCATCTCTCGCGTTGGCAATGTCTTGCAAGGTCATTTCGAGCCTCGACTTCTCCTTTGCCCACGCGCTCGAGTTCAGCACTTCATCATCCCACTTTCCTCTCAACTCTTCCAACTCCTCTCGCAGTCTTCCATTCTCCTCTCGAACCGCCACCACATTCTCCCTCTCCACATCCAATTCTCCCGTCAGCGTACTGAGTTCTGCCTGATATTTCTTCCGCGTCTGTTCCATGCCCGTTTCCCGATCCTCAATATCAATCGCACGCTGGGATCGATAATCCTCAAGCTCATTCTGTAGCCTTCGTTTCGCCTGCAACGCGCCCTCCAGATCAGCGCTGAGATCCTCGATCCGTTCCTCCGCTTGCTGACTCCCTCTCTGCAGCTCTTCGATTGTCGTCTCCATGCTGCGTCGTTCAGCCAACGCCGTAGCACACGCATCTTCGGTCTCTCGTGCCTGTGTTCGGGCAAATTGTTCTGCTCTCGATGCCTTGACCACCGCGAGCTCCGCCGTCTCCAGTTTCGAGAAATACTCGTCCGCACGGGCTTTGTAAAGATTGAGACTGGAGCGAGCATCCATAAGGGCACTCGTCTCTCCGTCGAGCCGAATTTGAAGATCCGAGAATTCCTGCAGAAGTTGGGCATGGGAGGCTGCTTCCTGCTCTCGCGCGTAAATCGTGTCATTGAGCTCTGATCGCGCGTCACGGAGTTCAACTTCGATTGTGGCTTTGGATTGGCGGATTTCGTCAAAAGACGTCTTTGCATCGGCAAGGTCAGAAACGGCAGTATTATGCGCGCTGAGGAGTGATCGACGAGAAGATTCCTGTGAGGTGATGAGGTCGAACAGTTCTTCATGAGACTTGGTGGCCACTTCTTGAATTGAAAGCTGGCCTGTGCGAATACTGTTCTCAAGACTGGAGACTTTCTTCGCCGAATCGTCAAGCATGTCGTGCAGACGCGAGTTCTCACGCTCTAATTTGTGTACGCGCCGCAAGGATGGCGAATCGTCTTGCCATGAAGGTTTAGAAGGTGAACGATCGATCTGAGATTGAAGATGCCGATTGCGCATTTCGGACATTTGAAGCTGGTTTTGCACCTGTTCAAGTTCAGCCGCCATATCCATACGGTTGTTATAAGCAACAGTATCGACAGTCCGATCTGATCGTGCCGAGTCGTGCGTTGCTTCTGAGATGTGACGACGATTCGGAGTTCCGGTCGGAGTGAAGGTCTTTTTATTATCCCAGTCTCTACGCGTGTGGACGGGAGACTGTTGTCGGCTATTGACTTGATTTGCATTCAGTTCTTCTAATAATGTTCGTTTGGAGTTGCCATGGCGATTCTCAATTTCGGTTAGATCATCCGCAAAGCGTTCGCGAAGATTGTCAAGCTGCGCTTCAGCTCGCGATGCACGTTCAGATGCTCTACGCAACTCTTGTTGCGAGTTCTCCAACTTTTGTGCCAGATTGACCGTTTTTGAAATATCCACCTTCGCAGCTTCAAAGTTCTCAGGAAGATCCTTGTTGGTGTCTGGATGAAACACCTTCTGCAAAAGCATGAGCTGGTTGTGGCAATCTGAAAGCTCGTTGTTGGTATTTTCGAGGGCACTCTGGATGGTACGCGAGTTCGTCTGAGCCTGAGTACGGAGTTGTCTTTCGGTCTCAAGCTTCCTGTTAGCCTCTGCTAGCTGCAGGTTGATGGTTGAGGATGATCTCTCGGCGTTACGCGTCGTCTTGTGCTCTCTATTAATTTCATGATTAAGATCTTCAAGGTTCAAGGACAGTTTCTCCTTTTGCTTCTCCAAAGAAGTGATCGTGAGCTGAGCATCCTCAAGCTGTCTTAGAAGCTTCTTGTTTTCCTCGTCCGTTTTCGACTTATCGGATGTCAGTTGCGCAATGCGAGAGCGTTGGGAATCAGATGCCCTGGAATTGGATCTAGCAATGTCCAAATTTTTCTGCTGGACTTTGTTAAGAAGAGCGCGATTGTCATTCTCTGATGCGGTCAGGCGGCCTTTTATGGTGACTAGTTCGCGCTCAAGACGCTCCTTGTCCTGATCATGGCGAAGCTTGTACACGTCTGAGTCTGCAATGACTTGCTTAAGCCTTTGGACTTCACTATTTAATCGCGACTTCTCACTGTCGGCGTCCGTCAATTGTCGCTCTTTCGTATTGAGATCCCTTTGCAGCATTGCGTGTCGCTCTGATGCTTGTCGTGTAAGCCGGTCTTCGACAACAGCTTGAGCGTCTGCTTTGGCTTGTTGAAGCTCCAAGTATTTATCACGTAGACCGCGTAGTTCGATTTGAAATTCCTTGCGCTCGCTCTCGGCTGCTGTTCGTGCTTCTGTTGCCCGGCGTAGTACATCTTGCTGGACGTACATTTCCTTTTCAATGATGATTTTCGATTCATTGAGGACGTCGTACTCCCGTTTCAAGTTGGCCAGATTATGATCACCAAGCATTTGCACGTCATCCCGAGATTGTCGTTCTCGGCTGAGTTCAGTCTGCATCTGCACAAGTTGCGATCGGAGATCTTCAACCTGGTTCTCGAGCATCTTGCGCTCTTCATTCTCAGTGGTCTTGTCTTGTATCATCCGCTTGGCATCAGCAACTTCGCGTTCTAGCTGAGACCTCTGTGCTTTCAAGCCCTCAGTCTCAGCCTGAACTTCGCGCAAACGTCGTTGAATACTGTCATGCTTTGAACCAAGCGTCTTTTTCTCAAGCTCGAAGCTTCGTCGATCACCTTCATATTTCTTAGCATCGGCTTTCAAAATAGCCAACTCGCTCTCCTTGCGCCTGATTACGTCCTCAAAGCTTGTAGAGGTAGAAGAGAGTTCAGACATCTGGTGTCGAATCTGTCGATTCTCGTCCAATAAGTCTTTGACCTGTTTTCGAGACCCTTGAAGTTCTTTTTCTGAAGCAGTAAGCTTGATGTCCAGGTCTTGATCAGACTTCAATAATTTCTTTTCGAGCTCTTCTAGCTTCCGATTTTTTAACCCGACTTGACTATTCAGCATACGGATCTCCTGGTTGAGACGATCTTCCTCTTCACTGCGCTTGTTCTTGGAATTTTGTAAATCTTCCCTTTGCTCTTCAAGATCAGAAATTCGACTCGCAAGGTCGCCCTTTTCGGCTTCTAATCTCGAAATTATCAATCCTGCTTGCTCGAGCTGGATGATGCGTTTGGAAAGCTCCTCTTCTGCATTTTTTTTGGCGTCCATCAACTCATCCAGCTGCTGTTCAAGATTCTCTTGATCTTCCAGCGCTCCTGCTAACTTCTCGCCTAGCTCAGATTCTCTTTCCTGAAGCCTCTTGAATATCTCTTCCTTGTCCAGTGCCAAAGCGCGCTCACTTTCTAATGTTTGTTCAATTCTTTGCAATTCAGTCTCCGTTCGCCTCCGCTCTTCCTCGATTCGTTGTTGCTCCTCAACTTGCGCTTGCTTCTCCGCTTGCATTTTCTGGATCATCTCGTCCCGTTTCTTTACTTCATTTGCTTGCATTGTTGCTCCCAATAATGGTCGCATCCGTACAAACAGTCGCCACCACGGACTCTCTTGAAGTTCCATGTATACGAGCATGTTGTGCTGAATTATTCTGGTGGCCTCTGCCCGATAAAGCCTCTTATTCGCGATTCTCCTCTGCGTAAATCCCCGGGCAACACTCTGGAACCGTGCCATGATCTCTGAGATGAGCGCATCACGTTGTTCCTCAAGCTCGGCAAGAACACCTGCGCGGAAAAAAACCTTGGTCAAGCCAACGCGGTAGAAAGCTTTATCCATGTTTAATTTTTCAAGGATTATGTTGGCCGCCTCTTGACCCTCCAAGTAGCCTTTTGGCATATTGTTACAAAGTACTTCATAACGCGCTCTGAATTCGGCAAAGGGCAAACGATTCGGGAAACCGGTGCGTGCAATACGGATGCCCTCAAGCACACCGTTGCAGCGGAGCTGGTCGAGTACAAGCGTAGTACTGAACTGTTTTGGGCGCTTTTTGTGGTTGGGTAGGATACAACGGACGAAATGTGGATGAGTTGAGTGGAGTTGAGACATGAGTTGTGAGAGCTGTTCTTTGTGTCTTTGAGCAACTGTGCGAAAAAGACCTTTCTTGACACGGCTGTTTCGGACGGCAGTCTCGTTAGTCTCTTCCGGATCTGCACAGTCTGCGAAAAGGTGTGCAATGTGTCTGTTTGAAGAAGCAGCAAGCACGCGGGTTACATTGTCGTTCAAAGGATCCTTATTCTTCTCCAGCCAGCCCTCGGTAGAATATTCTACATCAGCAGCATAATGGGTAAGCATGAAGCCTTGATTTAGAAGCGAACGTTTGTATTTGGGGATCTTGCGATCCCAGAGAGAATGGAGTTTCTCGGTAAAGGTTTTGTCGGTGGCCTTGGGCATAACACTATCTTCATCCAAGCAAGAGAAAATGCCTATGGGATTTGGTAGCTCGATGAGATCAATGGTAGGTTGGAGGTCCTTTCCAAAATCAATGAATTTCCACTCTATCTGTTCCCTGGCATATTCTTCCTGTTCCAAGACAAACATGTGGTGGTTGAAAAACTGTTGTAGTTTCTCATTCGTGTAATTGATGCACAACTGTTCGAAGCTGTTCTTTTCGAAGATCTCGAAACCGGCTATATCCAGAACACCAATGAAATGAGACTCTTCAGCGACAGTGTTCTTTTGATCAAGCTGGCGATTGATTCGGTCCACCAAGTCGCCAAAGCTGCGCTCATATATACCTTTTGCAAGTGCATCAATTGCAGATCGCACTTGTTCTGGCGTTTGGACTTTTTCAACCCATTCTCTTCCAGCCTTGACACGTGGGTGGAGCAGACCTTTTAGGAAGGCGTCAACATCAATACCGAGAAGCTGAGCAAATTTGGTGACATGCTTCAACGCGTTTGGTCCCAACGCCGCCTGATCCCCCCGAAGAGACTCTTTGACGATTTCGACATTACCAAGATGAAGAATGGCAGCCATTGTTTGCAGGATCGCTGTCTGCTCCTTATCCGAAAAGCCCATGATGTGAAAAGCTTCGATAAGAGAGTTCCATTCATCTTGATCAGAGACGCCGCTGATCATGTCATTTCCATTCTTGGTATACTCAAAATCTTCCATGTCCATGTCTGCAAGGAGAAAATCATTCTTCATCTTACGTTCAGCTCCACGTAATAGTTGGTAGAATACGTGGTAGTTTCGCTCATTCCCGTTGATTCGAACGACACGAGACTTTTCCAGCAAATACCAATCAATGAACGCCCCAGCAATCTGGCCCGACCTGGTAAATTCGATGCGAATAAATTTTCCAAATCGGGACGAATTGTTGTTACGAACAGTTTGAGCATTTCCAAAGGCCTCGAGAATGGGATTGGCTCGCAAGATCTGTTCTGAAAGATTCGAAAATTGACGTGTACCTGACTTTGCTCTCGGAGTGTCTGTGGTGGCTACTGCTGCAAGATATTGAATCACTTTCTTCGTGTTTTCTGTTTTCCCGGCACCAGATTCACCCCTGCAGCTATATTAGAATCTGCATCGGTGAGAAATTCAAAATGTGGCAATCACGTACGTGACTAGTATGCTCTGATTTTCACCTTCTTCAACGAGATTGCGAAATGCCTCATCCGCCATGGCAAAAATGTGAGGCTTTGTATCTTCTCGACTTCTACCGCGGTACATGTTGATATAATCTCTTGAATAGATTGGGAGTGGACAGTACGGATTGACTGCTACAAGGAAAAGACCTGAGTAGGTGTAGATCAAGTCCGCTTGATATCTCATTGAAAGGTTGTGAACGACTGAGGGCTCGTTCAAATGTGTTAGTTCGGCCATATCGTCCGCCTTGTCGAATTTGGCTGGATTGACTTTGTCTACTTCGTCTGAATGGACCTCTCGTTGGGTCCCGTCTTCAAGTTGGCATAGGACGGTATTGGCAGGCCGGTCCTCCAGAATCCATCCTTTAACAAAAGCAAGTGTGTCGTCTCGAAGCCAAACATATCGCTTGCCTGAAAAGTCATTCTCCCCCTCAATTCCTCGCACTCGTTCCGTCTCTGTTTGGGCGTCTTCAGATTTGATGAACTGCGGAGTGAATGTTCCGGGGCTTAAGGCAGTCCCTCTTCCAGACCCAGAGCGCATACGCTTGGATTGGCCTGTTGCAATAGCAGTAACGTCATGTACAAGGGAGGAAGATCCGCTTCGTAGGTGGCCGGGGCGTGGTTGGTCAGAAGGAGGCTGCAGAACCATCGATTTGGGTCTTCCTGGTGCTGTTGATGAGGCGGAAGATGGCGATGGCGAATTTCGAGAAAATGGACTGTTACGCCATCTCGGGCCGTTCTGCGCTGAAGAGGACATTATGTATTACTGGCAAATGCGGTAGCCGGGGTACGGTTGTAGGGTTGCGTTACGTGCGCATTGCAAAAGCAAAAGTAACAAAAGTCACGAGAAACGGCTCGGATCTCCTCGAAACGGGCTATTTACAAAAATGAGGGCGGGCAACGAGCGTGAAAGGTGTCGGGGTGGTGGTGTGTAGAGATGGTCGGAGAGAAATGGCGGAAGTCGCGAAGTGTAAACAGACAACCTAAATGGGACTAGCGCATTCGGCTCGGCGTTCACCTCTGGAGCGCTGGCTTTGCTTTCAGTCCGCCACCCACAAGAGATTGCTGGCTTCTCTCCTTCATCACCCACGCTGGCTGTCAGAAGTGTGCGCTTGCTCGTGAATGTTGAGCTGTACAACGCGCCTCATTCTGTTCTTGCCGTGCGCCCCAGCACATTTGCAGGCGGGGGAAGACTCTCTTTGAACATCTCCTTTGCATCTGTTGCTTGTCATCAACCTGGGGCCTTCCTCGCTCGAACATTCCCTAATTTCCTTTTTTCTCATCTGCCGCTGCTTCTCTCATGGCTTCATGCGCTTTCTAAACCTCTGTGCCTTTGATGTAATACGACTCCTGCGTCGTGATAGCACAAGCCGCTGACCTTCAGAACTGCACGCGCGAAATTGCATCATGTCGTATTTTCATCCTCCTCCACCTCCACATCCACATGGAGCCCAGTATGGCTACCAAGCGCCTCCGCCTCAGCGGCCTGGTCCACCTGCATTCTATGTAAATGGGCAGCAGCCACCTCCGCATCCCAGTGGCCCCTACTTTCAAAATCAGAACCTTCCACCTATGAACCCTCAGCAGATGGGCCAAAACATGCCTCAGTATCAGCAATATCCGCCTAATTTCCAGAATCCGCCATTGCCACCGCCTCCCTTCCCGACACTACCCCAGACGCAGTACAATTATCAATATCAACAGCCTCCATACATTTCGCCACAGGTGCAGCAGACACGGCAGATGCAGCCACAGCCTCCTGTCCCTGTACCACCGCCGTACGCCTTCTCTACGTCCAACAGTGTGCCGACACCAACCGCCTACTCTCCAAGCTACGGTTTTCCTCGCGTGACGTCACAAAGCACTCCCCAGGCTCCGCATGAAGCGACGCGTCAAGGTGGAGAGGGTAAGGATTCACAGGGTGACAACACAGCAAACCGCCCTCAAGGAGATTCAAGATCTGAAGAAGCCAACGCGTTCAGACCTGATTTTAGCAGCATTATTCAAGAGCCTGCACAGTCATCCCGTATGAGCATTGAATCTAATTTTGAACTAGCTTGACAGTCAATTAACTTTCCTATAGAGCCGTCGAATGCGAATCCTGCTGAAGCCAATGGATTGTTGCAGTCCGTAACACAAAGTACACACACCTCGCCAAACTTCACAAACCACCAACCTGTAACTCAGTCATATCATCCGACTTCCCCTGCAGTAGTCGATATTTCTCAAGCCGCACAGAGTAAAAGTACGTAGAATATCGGTGCCTGTGCAATTTTGAATGCTGAGAAATGGAACAGACATATCACGCAATCCCAACATGAATTCTAGCTCCAGAGAGGGCGCATCGTTTGACTCACGTTCGTTGGAGACGGGCTCATCGGTCAGAGCCGTTGGTTCGATGGATTCCAATCCCCCTGATCAAGCTGCTACGGAATCTGAGCTTGAGTCTACAAGAAATCAAGTGAAAAAATTTATTGCGCTGCTTCATGATAACAATATAGGGTATTCTGACCTCGTAAAAGAAATCCAGGATCCTGAGCCGCTGAAAGCAGTATACACTGAGATGGGTATTTCCGATTTGGGCAAATTCAGAATGGGTACGGAACAACAGGATTCCACCGAGCAGATACATACATCTGGGTCTTCGACAGCTTCAAAAGAAGTTGGAGTAGAGCGGCCAACTGTCCAAGACCAAGCCAATGAACCCCCCAAAGCGCCTCAAGTCAGTGTGGGAATCCCCGTCGTTGACGAGCCAAAAATCTCTTCAGCTACTATCAATGCAACAAAGTCTGTTGCTCCTGATGCGATACCTCAGGTATCTTTTGCGCCCATACCTGGCATTGCGCAATCGACTTCGACTCCGACCTCAGTAGCAGCGCAAACGGCGACCTCTAAACAGCCGAATACAAACGTTTCCAGGGAGGAATATATTGCCAAGTTGAAAGCGGCAAGACGCGGAAAGTCTACAGAATCGAACAAGCCCGATGTCGCTGCTGCAAAAGAATCTACTCAAGAATCTGAGACACATGTTCACAAAGAGACTGATCTCCGCTCCACCCTTGCCATTGCTGCTGGGAAACCACCAGATCCTGCGTCTGAAGTCACAAAAAAAACTACGCCGCCTGCTGTTGCAAAAGTTGTAGTCACCCCACAAAATAAAAGAGAAGCACAGACAGAGCTCGCACGGCTTAGAATAGAAGAATTGAATAAGAGCAAAGCCCAAAACAGAAATACAGTGCCACCGTCATCGCCGACCGCCATACCCGGGCTAATGTGCACTTCGACACCACAGGATGTGGCTTCAATGCCGCAGCTTGTCGCTTCGACATCGCAGGAAGTAACTCCGACACTGCAAATGATAACTTCGATGCCGCAAGATACGATTCCGACACCGCAGGAAATGAGTTCGACAACGCAGGCTGTGACGCAGGCTATGGCTTTAACACCACAAGATACGGCTTCGACACCAAAGAGTGTTGTTTCCGCTAGTCAGCACGTTCTCAATGAAGCTCCTATCAGCACCCCAGCCCCTTCGGCAAGTACCAGTAAGAAAAGACCTGTCGCAGCCGATTTCGACGAATTTACACCTCAGCCTGCAACAAAGAAGCCTTTCGGACCAGTGCGAAACGAGGAAGCACAAGATCCATTTATCATTGAGGCCAGTGACGAAGATAGTGATGGTGAAGATTTGGATGTCATTGGGGACGAAGGAGCGAAATACACTCAAGCTGAGAAATCAAACACTATAACAGCGATGCACAAGACTGGCGCTCGAGACGTTCCTAGACTTCCCGACTTTCCACCCCGTCCCGTCATCAGTAGGCACAACACTGGATTGAGTAGCCCGGCAATAAGACCATCGCCATTGGGACAAACGCCTACAGCCGTGACACCTGGATCCGCACGCACGCCGGCCGATCTACCGGCCCATATCGCTCAGATTGAAGAGATGAAGAGACAAATTCAACTGAAGGAGGAGCAACTGAGGCTGCAAAAAGCCAGATTGAGTCGTCCGCAAACACCATTGAAAGTTAACCAGCCAAAATCGAATAGCTTACAGTCATCTTCACCTGCTGCTCCGCTAACTCAAACAGAGCATGGTTCAAATGCAGGAACTTTGACACAGTCTGTGCCAAGCCCCGCAGCCCATGTGTCCCTGTTGCCTAATCCCGTGCT
Organism: Astrothelium macrocarpum; assembly: GCA_021030915.1. Lineage (NCBI taxonomy): Eukaryota > Fungi > Ascomycota > Dothideomycetes > Trypetheliales > Trypetheliaceae > Astrothelium > Astrothelium macrocarpum. The sequence goes on along the minus strand of JAGEMR010000058.1, from coordinate 161,872 downwards.
ACAATCAACGCAATCAACCGAAAGCCCGTCTCGGACGCACACGCAGCAAACCATGCGTCCCTTGCTGCAAAATCCCGCAACCCATAGGCCAGTAACGCCTCAAGGTAGACCAATGACTCCTACCTTGCCTATTCGCTCCAACACATCTTCTCCTATTTTCCGATCCGAGTCTGAGAGGAAACGGCGAGCCGAGATCCAAACCAGGCTCTCTACATATGATGCCGCTGCGGAGGCAAAAAAGGCCAGACTTGAGCAGTTACGAAGGGAGATGGAGGAGATTGAGGAACAATCCAGGAAGGAAGAGCAAGAAAGAGCAGATCTAGCCGGCCAGCTTGAGAGCTTTGGCGTCGATACAGAGGGCATGCCCAAGGAAGAGATGTGGGCCAAAAAGACTGAAATTGTCAAACAACGAGAAATGCAAGCTCAGACAGAGAAAGGTAAAGAGATACGCTCTTCTGTCTTTACATGCAAATACTAATGACGCTTTAGCAGAGTCGAGTTCTACAAAAGTTCCAGATGTGCCAATCGGAGGTGAGACACTAATGCCCAACAGCAACTTCATAGCAGGAGAAAAGCCCGGTGGATCACTTGATGAAATGATTGACGCCGGTGATCAACTCCGAGAGACAACAGCTTCGAGCCAGTACATTCTTCCCGCACCTCAATCTCCAAGGAGTGCTGATGACGAAGCAATGATCATAGACGATTCGAGCTCTGGGGAAAGCCTGGAGGAGGGCGAGCTCAGTGATGGTGGGTCTCAAATATCTGGAGATACCCCTAAGTCTGGAGTGTCGTCGTTGAACAAAGCCGAATACAATGGTGAATCAACAACGTTGTCAAACAATTTTGTTTCCGTGCCTCCAACATATAACATACCAAAGGTCCAAGAATCAGTCCTGGAGATTGATCATGGCAACGCCAACGTTGCACGCAGCATGACCAGCTCCCCTGCTTCGTCAAGTAGCGTCGTATCAATACGAAATCCGTCTTCGATAGAAGATGGACAGATTGCTAACGAGTCTTCTCTATTAGATGTCGCAAAGACCAATAGCCCACCTAAAATGGGCAATGAATCTGAAGTGAGTCTTAGTAAGAGCGCAATCACCGGCTTTGTGGATCAGAACATGAACGGTCCGCCTGAAGACGTCAACTCAACCACCAAGGAACAGGCTACTGATGCTGTTCATACGAATACTATTGCCAAGGCTGCTCCAGAGTCTGTCCTTCCAAGCGGAACGGAAGGTAGTCGTGTCACAGACACTATGCAACCTCAAGAATCTTCGAGACTTGAAGTGTTGGTAAAGCACAGCGCTCAAACTCCGGTTGTAGGGACAAACGACCAAGCAATGCGGGACGATGCAACTTCGGCGCCAGCATCTGATGACGACTCTGACTTGTATGGTGCGTCAGATCCCGACAAGACAACAGACGTGCCTGAAAACTCTCACAATAAGGTTTCTGCCACGTCTACAGACACGAATGGTCCAGCGTCAGCTATGGTACATCCTGCTGTCGACGTTGATGATGAGGCAGACGATGATGATTTCTATGAACCTTCAGACGACCTTCCTGCTAATGCACAGGCGGAATCTGAGGATATTCCAATGGATGTGGAAGAGTCATCCATTGCTGAAGATACTGCCACAGCCAACGTCCCTCAACAACCCTTCACAACACAGGTCCTCGAAACACAGGCCCTCACAGCACAGGGACCTCGTTATGAGAATGTTGCTGATGAGCGGAGTCCTGAATTCCACATGCTACAAAATCCCAACCACAGAGTACATTATTTTCTTCCAGTGAGTTTTCAATTGTCTTTGAAAGTCGAATTTAATTAACACGATGCCTAGGAAAACGATTTCCCGGAACAAGCCAAGTTTTCTACTTACGAAAGCCCGCTCAAGTCCTTTAGGGACTATCGCTTCCATAAAGAGTATCCCACCAATGTTCCTGGTGGTTTCCGATCAATGACTTATAGCCATTGTATCGATATTAATCAGGAACTTTGCCCATTCGAGTCTGTAGGCGGTCACTGCAATGATGACCAATGTAAATACCAACATTTTGAAAAAATGAGGGTGACTGGTGCGTTCCTATTGTTCAACTAAAAATCACCTCTTCCATTACTTTCCTATTGGTCTAGAAATACGATTCTCTACTATTGGGAAAGTGCTGATCATCCAAATTTCGTATCAATAAAAAACTGCACGGACGCTAATTTTAGGTATTGTCGCGCATATAGATCATCATCTCCTGGTCCATCTATGCGCAGTGAACCCGGGGAGAACGGAAGAGGAGAAGAGTAAATGGACAAATGGATTAAGAGATATGGTGAAATCCTTACGCGAATCGGGTATCCAAGACGTTGAGCTCGTTGGTAAGAGGATCGCGGAACATCGCCGCGAGTTGCTTCGGGGCTCAATCTTTCCCGAGGCTTAGAGGAAAGAAGCTTCATTGTATTATTACGACCTTATCATTCCGACTCGAGTCCGTTTAATCGTCGGATACGACTACCATAATTGATAATACGTGCACATTTTGCTGTGCGCCTCTCTGATGTTGCCACAAGTCCAGTCACCATGGATCATTGCTGTTGGTATTGTCAACTCCTCACACAAATGCGTGTAAAGTGTTTCAAGATTCAAAACCTGCCGCTGTGATACACCACACACGGCACTATCTTTCTCTTTCACAATATGCGGCTATCCACTTTTCTTCTCGCGTCATGCAACTCTATTCATTTCTTTTCTCAAAATGCAATTCTGTTTGCTTCTCTGTGAGCTTTGTCTTTCCGTGTTCCGGCATGTGAACTCATGTCCTGCAAAGTGTCAGACAACGGACCTCACTTAATCCCAGCCACAATATGATGGCGAGAGCGTGCACATGACGACAATCGCGGCATTAAGCGTAGTCACAATAGCATATAGATAGTCAATTGAAACCTCTATTGAAACCTCACCATAATACCAACAATTGCTGATTAGCTTCCCTACCAGCAACCCTTTTTCCAAGTATAAAAGCTCGCACTTCTCCAGCGAACCTACTTTCCTTCTACAACTGTACCCTTCGCCATCTTCTGCAACACCACTGCTACCACTGCTACTGCTACTGCTACTACTGTTACTACTGCTACCACTGCTACCACTACTATCACCACCATCACCACCATCACCACCACCACAACCACAACAGCAGAAGCCGTGAGCAATCCCATCAAGGAAACCCCCAATACCACATCAGCCAAACTAATCCACCATCTCAGATGGCACCATCACGCAAGCTCAAGCGTCCCGGCCGCTCTGCCGTAAGCTGTCTCCTTTTCTGCTGGGGATCTCCTCAGTGCACTAACTCCTGCTTTTCTTTAGACCCCTTCCACCACCACCAGCGCCGAGCAGGCGGGTCCTGCCGGTGCCCCCAGCACCGTAAGCATCTTCCTTGACCCAGAACAGACTCGACTTTTGATCTGGGGGTCGCTCAAGCGAGTATCGTGCTAATGAAAACGTGCCTAGACCACTCCCACTCCCTCCGCCCCCGCCGCCACCACCACCACCCCTCCCGTAAGTCATCTCCTTCCTTCAAACTAGCCTTTTCCGTTGGGGATTGCCTGGGATTGCTAACAGTGTCTTGCAGACCACCACCGCGGTCGACGTCACCCCGGCCGCCTCCTCCGCCGCCACCACCACCACCGAGCCCGTAAGTTCCGCGCTGGCCTGAGAGTCGATTTTTGGCTGAGGGTTGCCCGGATCTGTTAACGATAGAAATCAGACCACCACCACCGCCCCAGCTCCCGCCGCCGCCCCCACCCTCGACAGCATCTTGGCCGCTGGCGGCCTTGGTGGCTTTGGCTCTGGCGTAAGTTCTTTTCTTTTGCTCCCCTCTGCACCGTATTCTGTTTATCCGGGCGCCCCCCAATTGAGTTTATGCTTTTCTTGTGTTTCCCGCATTTGAAGACATTGATTTCGATCCTTTCTGTCTTTGGCTTCTTGATCTTTTTACTTTTACTGCGAATCTTTCATGTTGTTTTCATCGTACACCTTTTGTTTGGGGATCTCCCGATTCATCTGCCATTTACCGCATTTAGAGACTCATTTTCCTTGCATCATTTTCTGAACCTCGTTCTTGCTCCTGTTTTGGACCAGTTTTGGGCCCTCCGTGGCAGCATTGTCAATCTGGCTGAGGGTCTTCTCGACTATTGTTCAGATGTTTTTCATTGATAGTTTTTTTCTTTACATTGTCGTCCATGGTCAACATGTTCTTCTATTCTTCTGCATGTCTATCTTCAATGCTTCTTGGTTAAGGGGATTTCCCTGGATCTACTCGAAAATTCTCTTTACTCGATGATGTTTTCTATGATGCATTTATGTTTCTTTTGAGATTTATTTCACTTTTTCATTGGCAACTACCCAAACAACATTCGGGCCCTCGCTAACGTGCAATAGAACTTCGACTTCACCTTCAGTGCCTCAGCCAATCTGGAGACCCCTCAGGCCCCCACTCCGGCCAGCTTCGCTGGCCCAGGCCTCGTTGGAGGCGCATACCGCCTTGTACGTTTTCAAGAATATACTGAGGAGCTCCCCAAAATATCAGCATGCTAACAACGGATGATAGGGCCCAGACCCAGAACGCGCCCCGGAGTTCTTGGCGATGGAGCCCGCCGCTCCGCCAACCGAGGAGGAGCGGATGCGGGCGGCCGCGCTCCGAGACCGCGCCGAGATCGACAACCTCCGGTCCGAGAACGGCCTGTTCAAGAGAAAGCTGGCGGCAATGGAGAAGGCGCTGGAGGAGGAGAAGGAGGCCCGCGAAGGGCACCAAGACATCCGGGTCCCGCTGGAAAAAGAAATCGACGGCCTCAAAAACAGTCTCGCCTCCCTGGGCAAAGATTATGACAATGCCCGCGCAGATCTTGGCCGTCGCGATGAGGGTGAAAACATGCTCAAGCTGCAGATAAAGAATCTGCTTGGCGAAATCCGAAGCATGGAAGAGGGCCGCGAGATGGTGGAGACCGGGGCGGCTAGCGCCTACCAGAAAGCTGACTCCTTCAAGAAGCAGCTAGAGGAGGCCAAGGAGCAAGGCCGCGAAGAGAAGAAACGCTCGGATGGAGCGTACAAGCTCCTAAAGGAGGAGCTTGAAGAGGCCATTAACCAATTGGAAAAAGCAAGGACGGACCACGTCCTTGCCGATTCCAATCGGCAAAAATTCGAGGCGGACCTGGAAAGGGCGCGCGGTGAGATCGACCGCCTCCAAATGATCGAAAATGCCTACGAGGAGGCCCTCAGCAAAATGGAGGGCCTCAATACCCACATCGACAACCTCGACCAACAAATCGCCGCCAAGGCGGCCGCCGACGCCTCGCCCTCCCTCCCGCCCACCACCGCCACCACCGCCCCCGGCCTCTCCCTCGAGGAGGAGCTCTTCGGCGTGTCCCCCTCTTCCTCCTCGCCTCCCTCTCCCTCCGCCGGCCCCGTCCCTCCCGCCCCCCAGGAGACCCTCAGTGTCGGCACCCAAACCGACACCGCTCCCACCGCCTCCCCCCCAGCCCCCTCGCCCGCGCCCCAGCCCGCCCCCACCACCGGCACCACCACCCAAACCGACATCACGGTGCCCCCCAGCACCACCACCGTCATCGCCGCCGCCCCCGACCCGGCGCCCGCCCCCGTCATCGAGGTGGTCGCGCTCCCCGCGCCCGCGCCGCGCCGCGCCCCCGGGTGGCTCCTCTGGCTGCTGGCGCTGCTGCTCGCAGTGGTGCTGGTGGCCGCCAGCGGGGCGTGGTGGGCCGCGGTGGCGGAGCGGATGGAGTGGCTGGCCGCCAACGAGGCGGCGCGGCGGCGCGTGGTGCGGTTGTTGGTGCGTGGGGCGGTGAAGTTTTCGCCGCGCTGAGGCTGGGGGGTGCTTGGGGGGGTGGATTCCGGGGGGGGTGGGGAGGGTGGTGTTTTTCTGGGGTTTGCGGGGTTTTGAGATAAGGAAAAAAAAAAGGCCAAGGATTTTTTTTATGTGGTTTTTTTACTCTGGGGGTTGCTCCGATGTTTTTTTGTGGAAAAAGAAAAAAAGAAAAAAAAAAAAAAAAAAACAGAAAACCTCGAAAACTAAAAAAAAAAGTTCCCATGGCGTTTTTCCTCTAGGGGTTGCCCTGATGATTTTCGAGAAAATCAAAAAACCCAAAAAAAACTTGGAAAATGCCAAAATGGAAAAAAAAAATCTTTACCTGGCGTTCTCTTTGGGGGGTGCCTTGCTGCTTTTTGCTGAATTTTCTCGTGGGGTGGGTGTTTTGCTGGTTTTCTATTGGGAGTCGCTGGAGTCACTTTCTTCTGCTTGTTCATGGGATGGTTGATTTGCCTCTTATTTTTGTTTGGGGGGTGCTGGAATCGTATCTAATTGTTTTTTTGAGGGATGGTTGTACCATTATGTATTCACTGGAGATTGCTAGAGGTTTTGCTTTGCTTGTATTTCTAGCCAAGACGGATGGTTTACAGGTTTAGACCGGGGGGTGTCGGGAGTTTTCTCTGCCATTTACTATAGATTGCTTGCGATAACTGCTGGAGCATGGAAATCGGGCTTGAGCTAAGTTTCCAATTTGACTTGATACCATGACATTTAACGTTCCCGTACACAAATTGGGTGCTCCCTAATGATTCTAATGGCAATGCAGTATTGACATGAAATTATTGAAAGTGGAGATGAGCTGCAGAGTCGCCTTTTGAGTATTTTGGGCAAAGAAAATACCTTGACCGGAACATGGTCGTCACAATCATTATCCTGCACTTTTGACACACAGCACAATCCTTTGGAAAGCACCGGACTCACGCTTTGGCATTACCTTTCCCTTGCTACCCACGGAATTGGAAACGACCACAGGCAAACGACCCTTAACAAGATGATGATCAGACCTTACACATTCCAACGAAAGTTTCAGCTAAAACAATAAACTATCATGCACTTGCTTATCCCGGATGAAATTCATCAAGAGCTATTTACATGCCGAAAGCAGTGGGCCCTCCCCCACAAGGATATTTGCCAAACTCCGGCGTAGCCACGTTATTTGGAAACATTTGGAGAGCGAAAGCAGGTAATCAGCAAAAAGAAAAATAAGAAAATTCGTCAGGGCCAGGCAATATCCTTCCGGGAGACATGACGGAATCCTTCAAATAAGTTACCAATAACCTTTGACCTTTTTCCGAGGAACAAGTGGAGAAAGCCATGGCCTTTCTGGAGAAATGGAGAAGCAAAGAGATGGTATCTAGGGTTTTTGTCCATTGACTTATGACCTTTTGGTGCGGGGGGCCTCAGTGCTAGTTCCTGTGGATCCGGCAGAAATAAAGCTGCAATCTATTTCCTTTCAAGGATATCTCCTATCTGTATGTGTCCTCCTGGCGGCAGACCATTCCTGTATGAGGGCAGAAAAGATCCTTTACCATGGTGGTTGAGAGAGCAAACCATGGGGAGCATTTGAAGACACAAGCTGAGAAGACATGGCCAGTATTTTTATTACCAAGAGGCAGCAAGCCAGGATCATAAGCATCAGGAACCTTACGCCAAATTAAAGCCACGGAAAAGGATGGAAAAGACCAAGTTACAAATCCTAACGACGCCTACGGGAGTCAGAAGTCGAAGGTGGTTGATATGGTTCCCCTCTGGAAGACCGTGAGGTGACTGGAGCATACGCTGGCGCTAGGAATAGGCATATTAGAGGCATCATGCAGGTCCCTCGGATCAAACAAACTTACCGGCAGGATATGGATCTGGATACTGGCTTCTGCAATGAATTGATTAGTACTGCAGCAAAAATGGAGCCAAGCCATTAGAATGGAAATACCTCGTGCTGGGTGGATAAGCCTCAAGCCTCTGTGTAGACGCAGGTCCTGCTGGCTGTGGAGGGTAGCCTGGATATGTTCCTCTACTGGGATCCCGGGGGTCTATGTATGCCTGATCCGTCTCACGTCCTCCTGGCGGGTTTGCATACTGGTAAGCAGGTGTGGATGCAGTCCGGGGCTGATATCCAGCGTTGTTTACTTGTTCATAATAGGCATTGGGTGCCTGGCCATATCCCGGGTTTTGTCCTCCATAGACGTAGTTTGGTTCACCATAAGAAGCCGCGGGCACAGGCTGACGACCACCATAGACGGCTGCCGGGTTCGCACTGGTATAGGACTGTCCACTAGAACTATGGGTATATGATGAAGGGGTCTCCGGTGACATGCCTGCAGAAGGGGTGGGACCATGGTATTGCCTGGACTGATGAACCTGGGAATTTTCGTATCTCACTAGTTTTTGGTTAAAACTTTTGTCTCGAGCGGCATCTCGAACGTGCGGGCTACCTCTTCCTTCTTGTTGCTGCCATCGACGAGAGTCTAATTGCAAATCGGCAACCATCTCCTACCAAAGAAATCAACGTTAGCAAATCCAGGCTGGGCAAGGCGCGACAGTAACAAGAAGGCGCACTTACCGACGTCAAATTCCTATACGCGGTGATCCAGTATCCTGGGACACCCTGTTTTTCATTGTCAGCTTCTCGAATACCGGAGTTGCTTGATGAAACGGACCTCATATTCGCCCCTCCCCATTCCCGGCCGAACTGTGGCATCACGACCTAGATAACGTTGGATATCGGCAGTAATGACTTCTCGAGCAATCCCATCCCCTGGCTGGAACCAGTGTCTAGATAGATTAGACATTGTGCTGAAACGAGGCGCCACTGGCAAAGTGTAAGATGATGTGAAGAAGGAAAGGGAGAATGAGGCAAGGCTTGGAGCCTGACAGGAAGGGTGGTGAGGGTAAGAGGAAAGCAGCGAGAAGGGTTCCCGAGGCTGAAGAGTAGTAGCAGGTGGGCAAGAGAACCAATTCTTCGGGGATGGTGCAGACCAATCCGTCCGGATGCAGTGTGGACAAGGGACAACAGCGTGGCAACAAGTGATCTCCCGGGGGGTTCTGCAGGAAGCAGGCTGAGCGGGGCCAATCCAGACGCTGCGAATGCCAAACGGCGGAGTAAATGTGTCTCTCCTATGCGGACGAACCGTTTAGAGAGAAGAAGAAGCAAAGAGAAAGCGTGCTGACGGCGCCGCTCCTAGACAGAGTGCTCTGTGAGCCGCGTCCGAGACGTGGTGGAGGGCGGCGAGTGTGAAGGGTGAAGGAGGGGGTCAGCGAAGGGTGGCCGATGGCGTTCGCTGGAGCAGTCTTAGCCGCGACAGAGGCGGAAATGCTAAAGGCAGCTAACAAATGGCAGCCTGGACGGCGGTTGGATTGCGACCGGGTGAAGAGCGATGCGAGCTTAACTGGTGCGCCACCAGCGTGGCACGACTTTTGCGAGGGAAAATGCCTTGCGATCACTTGGTCACAGGATCACAGGATCACAGTAGGATGGCAACGCCGTTCTCACCGAACACGCAGCGACAGCAAAGGCACTTTATCTGGCTCGCGGCCGTCGAGTGCGGTCAAGCTTTTCTCGACGCTGCAACGCCGCAGTTTGCTGGAGCTCACCGATGCCTAGCGACCATGGCCGGTCTGAAGGCGTGGGAGGCGCTCGTTGGCTGGGCTCTTAGCTTGGGCAGCAACATGGCGGCAGAAGGCACGGCCTCACGCCCAACCCAGCTCCACTACGCTTGCACGCAACCATCCTCCTTACCTATTAATCGGCTTCTCTGCGTCGTGAAAAATCGTGTTGCCTGTGCTTTCGGGGAATTTTTCTCTAGGATCGCCACGCCGACAGCTGCACTCGCACCTTAACTACGTCAGCCATCGTCAAACGCTTTCAGCCCCCTCCTCCCCCTCGCTTGGCCCATACCGTCTGCCCGTGGCTGCCCCGTCTGATCATCTCCAGTGCTGCTTGCTGTGCCATGTTTGCCCCCGAGACCTGTACTCCGACCGAAGCCATCGTGCTGGAATGCGGTCGTGGGTAACAAAGCTCCTGCACGATCCCGCGCGTCAGTAGAATCGTTCCCGTCCGAGTGGGACCCGACTCAAGGTTTGGCCGATGGAAAGTTTGTTGAATGACTTGCTTATCCGAACCGCAAGCTCTCGGGTGCTGATCTTGGTCTTGCAAATCACTCCGTCATTCTCAGCCTTAACACCAAAATAAGCAAGACATGTGAACCGATTCGGATTCATCTACGTGGGCGATCAGTTACCCTGTCGATCATCCGATACTGATAAGGTAAAAACACTCAAATCACCACTCTGCTCCACCACGAACAAATGAGCCCTTGTACAGCACTTTAGCCGAGCCCAAGTCTTCGCGACAGGGATGACTCTGAAAAATTCCAGCCGTCTCACAGTCTAGACCGGACCTTCAAATGAACCCCAATCTCTCCTGATCCACTGCTTCCGCGCAGTCAGGTCATCCCATCCCATGATTCCGCATGCGAACATGATGCATTTTCGGAATCGAGAAGCATCCCTTCCTATAGTTTCACCCCCTCACCAACTTGCCTGATCCTGAAACCCCATCTCGGCGCATGAATTCTCACTTCTTTCCCCCCTTCCTTGGTCCGAGCGCTAATCACGACTTCCTCCTTTGTCAACCCCACCAGCTTCCCTCTATCCCTATGGCTTGACCCAGAGTCAATCGGCCAGACCTGAACGTCTGTCCCCTCCTTCAACCCCGTCGGATCGTCCACATCCACCTCCACCTCCGCAAACGCCCCTCCTTCAACATGCCTCAACGCCTCATCCCCCTTCACCTTCGTCGCCACCCGTTGCGTATTTGACTCCCCCGCCTCCTCCACCACCTTCCGAAAGCGCGCCATCCACGCAAACGTGCGCGGGAACAGCCGCGCGGATATCGTGTCCGCGGGGAGCGCGCCGTCCATCTGGGCCAGCCAATCAAACGGCCACACGGCCTCGATGTCGCCCAGACTCGGCGTCGCCGTGCCCAGCATCCACGCGCGCCCGTCGCCCAGCGCATCCTCCAGCAGCGCAAAGGCCTGCCGCATGCACACGAGCGCCTCGGGCCGGCCCTGCGCAAACGTCGCGGGGTCCCACGGCGCGCCGCTGAACGAGCCGCGGTCCTTTTGGAACTTGGCGTCGTGCAGCAGCGGGCTGTCGAGCGGGATGCACTGCGCCATGCGCGTGAAGATGCCCGCGTCGACGGTGAAGTGCTCGAAGAGGCGTCGAAGCGTGCGCTGGTCGGCGGTTGTGGCGGGTGCCAGGGCGCGGTATGGTGAGGAGGGCGAAGGCGGGAAGCGCTCCTCGAGGGTGCGTAGGATGAGGCGTGTGTCGAGGTAGATGTCGCTGCCGATGGAGAGGATGGGGATGCGTCGGTATTCTACTCCCATGGCGGCGAGGTCCGGGCGGGGCATGGTAATGGGTTGGAGGCATTGAGCATGGGGGATGTTCCGGAGGGTGAGGTACCATGTGATGCGACGAGCGTAGGGGGACATGGAATACATGTAGTGGATTATGGAGTTGGGGATGTCGGAGGACATGGTGAAGACTAGAGTTTGGTAGCTGCCAGGGAAAGTGGATAGAAGGACGATAAATGGCAATCGCCGAGGATCAATTGATATGAGTGAGATGAAAAAACAACGATAGAGATATATACTTTGATGAATCAATAGCTAAGGTATGAACAAGAATCAGAATGGCTGCCCAAAATTATTTGGAAACAGATCCCCCACAAAGTTGCATTTTACCTAGGCATGTCACATCGGCCAGTCTAGCTCAAGATGATCAATAACCCCACAGCATGCCGGACCGGTCAGGCTAGAAGGATGGCATGTCCTTCTCTGAGCACCTAACTGCTACAATTCATTAGTGATTTTATAAGTTTAATTAGTGCCTATAGCCCTCCGCGACTTACTGCTATCCAGCTTGCTTTGAGATGGCAGTGATTGGCTGAATCTTAGTCGGTGGGAGTGAAGACGTCATTCTAGAACGAGCTAAGCTATTGCTAGGCAAGATCACCGTGAAAGCTAAGAACTAATTCGGCTAGCATGGGCAGAAACTCACGGCTTGGCACCTGACTCACGTTCTTTTTGGCTTTGGAGAGCACGTTTCACGCCTCAACGCACGTTTCACGCCTCAACGCACGATATTGTGGTCTATTAAACGTCGTGGTGGTTCCAGAAATAATCTGATCGTCTACCATGAGACAGCTAAAGCTCTCCAAAGGATACGAGAATTCTCGGAATCGTGCTATCAAATCTACATTTAGTTCGCCAGAAACTCAAAACCACGTGGCAGGTACCAATCGATCTACGACGCCATGCCGCACACAAATCGTCAAAAGAAAAAGAAGCCCGAATGGAACAAGACAAAGATAGTCACTACCGATGATGGTTGGAGCACTGTCACCTCAACAAATGGAAAGCCATTTGACCAAGTATTCCAGGATCATCATCCCAACTCCAAAGGTACTGCCAAGTTTGATGATTCAGGGGCCAAGACAGAAGTCATCAAGAAAGAATACCTTGAAATGAAGGAAACATGGAAGCGCACGGGTAGCACTACGGAAATACATCGGACATTTAGTGCCAGAAGGCATCTAAAAATTGACAAAGCTATTTGTTTTGGTCTGGGGAAACTGAGCGACATTCAAACTCTTAGATCACAGCGTTTATTGCAATTGGTGGCTTTCGCCGACATGATTTCTTCACGTAAGTTGACACTTGCATAATCTCGGACTGCGTGAGATTTTCCATGCCCGAACTTTCTAAATTACGCATTTTTCTCACCCTTAATAGTACAATCCGATGGCCAATCAATATCAGTGTTTTTACAAGATCCGGCATTCAAACGAAGAGACATTGAGTTTCTGGAATCCTTGGATATGCACGTGCTTGATGGTGACAAGGGCTTCCAACAAATTACTGAAACGACCTGCGTCTTTTTACCTTATACCCCTTGGGTAGTGGTTTTGAAGTATGCGGAGAACGTACTAGCTTCACCTTTGATCATTGCTCCAAGCATATCGAAGTTTTCAGAGATTGTAGCCAATTGGGATGAAGCGATGGTGTAAGCGGAATTTACGCCGATCAACAAATAGATCATGCTAACGAGCTCATGACAGGTTGGAGAAGTCCAATAGCAAACGGATGCAGCAGATGGCTTCGGATCGCGAAGTGATCAGCTTCCCAGTCAGCAAAGACTTACATGATACATTCAAGGATATGCACGTATACAGCGTAGCTAGGGAAGATGATGAAGATCCAGAAAACACAATGAACAACGACCCAATCACGGAATGACTATTTTCTTCGTCCCTGCACATGCGGGATTGATTTAGGCGATCTCGGCGCTACTGACTACAGTTCCAAATGCATCACCGAGTTCGAGCATTACCATCTATCAATGGGTGAGTATACGATCTTGTGATCGGAGGCGTGCTCACCTTTGTCACTTCCTCTCCACTAGCACCCGGAATATCTCTATCACCGATAGCATCCTCTGCAAGCACAACATCATATCCAAGTTGGGAAGCTTCTCGCGCGGTCGTCGATACGCATACATGAGCCTTGAAAATTACAATGAGTTCCATTCTCCACCCCCACGCCCCATTCGACAGGATTCCATGGACTTGGAGATAAGGAGTGATCGCTTACCATGTATCCGCACAAGACCACTTTCTTGGACCCTTCCTTTTTCAGCAATTCATCCAAATCTGTTTTGGTAAACGCTCCCGGATATTGCTTGACTACCTCCGACTCCCCAGACTTGGGTTTGAGCTCGTCAAACTCCTTTGCCAAATCGGTTCCTGGCGTAAAGACTGGTGCTCCATCCGGTACCTGGTGGATGACGTGGATGATCTTGCCTCCAGCACTGCGGAATTTGTTGAGAAGACTGCTTATCGCAGCACGTGAGGTCTTGCCGTTGGAGACTGCTAGCTTACCGGACGCGTACTCATTTTGCGCGTCGATGATAATGAGTGTGGAATCGGAAGGGTTCGCTTTGGATGGAGGGACTCCCACTAGCGTACGAAAGGAAGTAGCAGAAGCCATTAGATAGAGATTGAATTACAGCAGCAAGGCAATCTGATTGGACTATTTTCTAAACTTGCAAAGCCAAAGGATTCCAGATAAGGTTTCTCGATCTTTCCCCAGAAGCACATGTACTTAATATTAAGAGTTTGTCTACCTAGCATCAACCTACTTCTTCAATCAAGGAAACGTCATACAACCCCGCATCTGCGGGGTACTGGAAACCGTCGAACTGGTGAGTTTGCATCGAAGTCAGGTTAACTTTCTCCTTGCTATGGATACGTCATGGGTTGTGTATCTTTTAGCTCGAGTGGTCCGACCCGGTTGTGGCTAAGAGGTGAGGCTCATATGCGGGTCGCCATTAGCTTTCAAGGGGGAAAAATTGGTGTCACCGTATCCAACCAACAATTTTACCGTCCACCATAGATGGCTTCTCAATTGATCAGAAAAGCACACTTGCTCTCAAAGATAAGATTTGGGGAAGAGATGTCTGTGTTTGGAGTGAAATCAGGCCGAGATATCTCTTATCTCAGTGACTGCGTCATGAGCTTGTGAAACCGCTTGTTCAGTTTTACGTTGCCGTTCATAGCATTGGAGAGAATTCCGGCTTGTTGACCAATCACGATTAAAACTTTTCCCATTATCTGCCGTTATTCAATCCAAACTTCAAGCGTCTGCTCTTTAAAGACACCTCGGTAGTAGCCTGGAAAAAAGGCTTTCCTTACACACATTGTGCTCAAAAGGGTCCTACCATCGCGGGCACACACAGACTCAGAAAAGTCTCATCGATGCTTTGAGCAATATAGAATTGGTGTCGCCTTGCTAGCCTTTATAGAAGGTGAGGCCAACTGTGACTCGCCAGGTTGAGACCATAGGTAGGACAAATAATGAATATGCTGCGCATTCGCTTAGATCATTGTTCCACGGCTAACGCCGGGGGGAAGCTTTACTTTTCCCGTACTAGCTCACCGAGGGCCAAGAATCTTAGCGTCCTCCACCGCTATCTGGACCCTGTAGTGGATCAATACAATCAGAAGGTGAAGCCCGCGTGTGTCGCAAGGTTTAGATGAGATGCAGTTGCACAGCCATACGGTAAGCAGGCCAAGAACCAAGCCAAGAACCTCCTCCTCTCTTCGACGATCCTTCCTTAAAAGGAATCTCCGTCCTTCTTCCATCTCTCTCTCTCCCCTCCTCCTCCTTCCGTGCTACCACTTTCCCCTATTCAATTTCTACATAGCTAAACCGCATCGATAACATGGTTACTGGAGATAGAGACATTCACTCCGATGTTGAGCTCAGCGATTGGAACAGACCCTCTTCCAACCCCAAGGACGTTTCGACAGTCGAAGCTGAAAAACCATCTGATCAAATATTTGCCAAAGGATCATTCCTCAACTTCCGCAATCGTAATCGACGCAGAGTATCTGCCGCTCCCGGCAATGTCCTTGAGTCCGACCTATATGATGAACGCTTCCGATCCACCCAGCGCGGTCTCAAGAGCAGACATGCTCAGATGATTGCCATTGGAGGTACTATGGGCACCGGCCTCTTCGTCGGCAGTGGCGAAACTCTTGCTCGCGGCGGGCCAGCATTCATAACTGGATCGTACTGTTTAATGTCGTTCTTGATCTGGTGCATGATTACTCTCATGGTCGAAGTCGCCGTCTATCTGCCGACCCAGGGATGCTCGATGAATTTCTTCGCATATCGATATGTTTCCAGATCGTTGGGCTTCTCCACGGGTTGGCTTTACTGGTACTCACTTGGCATTCTCGTACCATATGAGATCACTGCGGCGTCTTTGGTCATTGGTTACTGGCAGCCACCAGTCAATATCGGGGTGTGGATTACCATCAGTGCGTCTTGCAAGTTCTTGTTAGCATACTCAATTATTAATCACATACTGTGTAGTGGGCATCGTGATCATTGCTTTGAATCTGTTTCCAGTGAAGTACTATGGCGAAACTGAATTCTGGTTCGCCGGAATCAAGGTCATCATGGTATGTGGTCTTTTGCTCGTATCCTTCATCATCTTCTTAGGTGGTGGTCCCAACCATGATCGTCTCGGCTTTCGATATTGGCACAACCCAGGTGCAGCGAACGAATGGCTCGAAAAGGGTAATTTAGGCCGTTTTTGCGCCTTGCTTGGAACTTGGGCTTTGAGTGCCTTCCCATTCACCTTCGCTCCTGAACTTGTGGTTGTCACTGGTGGTGAAATGGAATCGCCCCGACGCAACTTGCCCATCGCAGCAAAACGGTACATTTTCCGGCTCCTCTTCTTTTACATCGGTACTGTATTAGCAATCAGCTGTATCATCCCATCCAACGACCCTGCTTTGACCGGTGGGGGTGCCGGTGCTGGATCCTCGCCTTACGTTCTTGGCATCAAACGAGCCGGCATCAAAGTCCTCCCTAGCATTGTTAATGCCGGCATCATTATTTCAGCATGGTCCGCTGGTAATTCCTTCTTGTACTTGTCTTCACGATCACTCTATTCCCTTGCTCTCTCTGGCAATGCACCGTCTTTTTTCAAGGCATGCAACAGACATGGCGTCCCCTACCGTGCCGTGATTGCCTCATCTCTGTTCGCCGGACTCGCTTACCTCAATTGCGGGAACTCCGCCTCGACAGTCTTCAACTGGTTCGTATCGCTGACCAACACATCCGGCTTCATCTCGTGGATCTGCTGCTCAATCGTATACTTACGCTTTCGTAAAGCATGCAAGATCCAGAATGTGCCCGTGCCATACCATTCAAAGATCCAGCCATTCGGTGCTTGGTTTTCACTTGTCGCCTTCACTATTCTATGCTTGATCAACGGTTTCGACGTCTTTTGGCCTTCGAGATGGTCCGTAAGTACTTTCCTCACGAACTACATTGGCATTCCGATTTTTCTATGTATCTTTTGGGCCCACAAGATCATCTACGCTTGGAATGACCCTTGGGCACATGCTCCGGATCAAGTTGATCTGGACACCGGTTTGTCACAAGTCTTATCTGACGAGAAGGCTCCTAAGGAATACAACAACAAGGTCAGACAGATGTTGGGTTACATCTGGGAATGAGTGACGGGCGTTTTGGATCATGTACGGAGAAGAGGCGGTCGAATTTCCAGATAATGCCTCTGTATTGATACCATACCTGGTTCGGGATACCAGGCCTATTTGTACTTTATTGCAAATCAATCCATTTCGTTCACGTAGACAAATTGGAATGCTGCCTGTGACAGCGACAATTGAATACAATGCACTCAAATTTAAGGATGTGATTCTCAACTGAGAGAATGAACGCTTTCATGTCGTTCCTCTGCTGAAATCGATCTTAACTGTATTTGGCACGCCATGCCTCGAATTCTAATGACGGAATACACTTGATTTATGTGCTCACTGCACAAGTCGTGCACAAATGCACAATTGTCTCTTAATTTTGATATGGAATCCAACTGCATCACCATCCTCAGAGATTCACAAGAAAATCAATCGAGGAAGTCCCCACAACGCACTCCATTTTCGAATCCTTCCAAGTTCTGTACCGGAAATCCACAACATAAAGATGGGTTTGGCTCCACAGAACGTCCTTTGGCGTTCTAAATTTCAGGCCTGGTTCTAGAACCCCAACTCACGGCCAATACCCTGCATTTCATTACTGCCCAGTCTCCAGGTCGAGTTCCTGCAGAGATACTAGCTTACGCAAATTTCCTCCACTCTCATTTGGCGCTATGTTCCTGTCCCTAACCGCAGCCGACTCCTCTCTCCGCACAAACCAGGGGCTCCCCTAGTCACCCCCAATCTCCGCATCCCCGGGTTCAGTGGTACAGCCCAAAGGCTCTGCATGCCATGAACAGGATCAGCGCGAGCCCCGTTCAGGCTACTCCACTCATGCGCGGTCGTTTTTTTCCCCCAGATACTGCCGCGTGCATTCGCTGGCAAATGCACCGAGCTGGCAGGGTCCGGGTGTAACGATGAGTGTATATCTGGATTGGTGACCACGTGGAAAACGAAATCGACTTGGGTTGTTTGCTCGTGACAAGTCGTGAATTCGCTGTGCGGTGGCTCTGGGGTTTCTTTGTCTCCATTGGAAAAGAGATATTGGTTGGAACAAGGACAAGAGGTTGACACGATGGGAATTTATCGACGGAAGATTGTGGTGGATGATCAGGCGGTGACAGAGGGTGTGCATTTGACGTTGAGGCAGTCGATTTTACCGTGCTGTCTTGGTACGTTGGTTTTATTCCAATTCTCGATGATCATCTCCCTATCGCTTGAAGCAGGCACTGACAATGATACCGCGCAGTCACGATCCTGTTCTTCCTCTGGGGATTCGCCTACGGTCTTCTCGATGTGCTCAACAGGTACAGGACCTCAATGGTAGACTTTTCCATATTGTGAAGAGACTGATGACTTTTGCAGCCACTTCCAGAGCGAGCTCAACATTTCGGCTGGTATGGCCTCAGGGCTTTCTGCCGCTTATTTTGGAGCATACTTCTTGTGTCCATTGACAATTTCTGGATGGATTCTACGCCGGTTCGGTTTTCGCATCACTTTCATGACTGGTATACCCATCAAGCCCATTAATCCCTTGAACATGTCCAGCTGACTTCTTCCAGGTCTTGCTGTCCTCACAGTAGGCTGCCTTTGCTTCTGGCCTAGCGGTGTTGGCAGGTCCTTTGGTGGATTCTGCGGCAGCATGTTTGTTGTCGGTGCTGGTCTTTCCACTCTTGAAACTGGTGCTGACAAGTATGTTTCTGAATTGGCCAACTTACTTTCTTCTGATGTTCCAAATATATATGGATTTTAACTAACCTGCCTCAGCTTCCTTTCTATCTGTGGTCCTCCCCGGTACTCCGAAATCCGGCTCAATCTAGCCCAAGCCGTCCAAGGTGTCGGAAGCTTTGTTGCTCCCCTTCTTGCCTCTCGTGTCTTCTTTGCCAAGACTGTCGACAATGCTCAAGGCCTCAAGAATGTGCAGTGGACATACCTCGGTGTCGCTTGCTTCGTTGCCTTGCTCATTATTCTATTCTTCCTTGCGCCAATGCCTGAGGTGACAGATATGGACATGCAGACGCAGGAGAATGAGATTGCGGAAGAGGACGTTGGACCATTACATAAACAGACGAATCTCTTCTTGGGTGTCTGGAGTCAGTTTTGCTACATCGGTGCTCAAGGTCAGTCGTTGATAGTCCAAAACCAGATTCATTGCGAGGTCGGAATGCTAAACATTTGATTAGTCTCGGTGGCCAACTATTTCATCAATTTCTGCGAAGAAGCCGGCTACAGTGCTGAGACAAGCTGTATGTCTTTCTCGACTATTCATAATGACTGTCGATTCCTGAACTAATGAATGATTTCTAGCCAATCTTCTTGCCGTTGGACAAGGTCTCTACGCCTTCATGCGTTTTGTCAGCGGCTTCCTCATGACCAGGTCTCAATTCAAACCACGAATAATTCTTGCTGTCTATCTTTTCCTCTGCTTCGTTTTCTCCCTCGCTGCGGTCCTCACCACTGGGAAAGCCAGCGTCGCTCTTCTTATCCTAGTTCTCTGCTTTGAAAGCGTACGTCGTTGAGCCATTCGCTGCCACTTAACGCTTTACTGACTTCTCGGCATCTTATAGGCCTGCTTCGCCACCATCTTTACCCTCGCTCTCCGTGGTCTAGGTCGCCACACTAAACGCGGTGGTTCCTTCCTTGTTGCCGCCATCTCTGGCGGTGCCGTATTCCCACCCATGACTGGTGCCATCGCTACAAATTATGGCAACTTTCACCATGCCATGGGCATTCCCGTCGCAGCATACGTGGCTAGCTATGTCTTTCCCGTGTATGTCAACATCTATAAGAGGCAGGATCTGGATATGCATCGCGAAACGGATCTGAATGTGACTGCAGAAAAGACCTTGGATGGGATGGTTGGGAAGAGTGGGAGTATGGAAATGGGAAGAGCTGAACAGGTTGAAGTTGCAGCAGATAAGGACTAATCGTACATAAGTTTCTAGTTGTTATCAAGATTTGTAAAACCGATATCATCCATGTGCAAAGATTTCAGTATGTGAAGGATAGGGAACATGTAGTGAGAAATGCTGCAAGAATCGGCTGTCTGCAGAATTGCAGACGGAGTTGAAGCCGTGACTGTGGTTTGAAGATGCAGCCCAAGACTATCCACGAATGATCACGACATTTCGGTCCGTTCCAAAGTCTTCCCTAACGCTTCCAACTCTCCACCAAACTCTGACTCTCCCACTGCATTTCGACCTTGCACTCTCTCGCCCTCTCGTTTGCCCTCGCCAACAACCCATCCGACTCCCTCACAGCCTCCGTCCCCGTCAAAATCACATCCAAACCGCCCTAACAACTCTCCACAAACCCACTCTGCTGTCTTCGCATGCAAGCTCCCTTCCTTCACTCTCCCTTCCAATTCATCCTCTCCTACACCGATCCTTCCTCCATCTACGTAGCTCCTCCCCTCCGCTAAAGCCTGATACACTACCAACTGGTCCCGCATAAAAGTATCCACGCATCCTCCGTGGGCCAACTCGTCAGCCAAATCGCCGACCACACTTTCTACTAAGGCAGATAGCGCGTCGTTGGTAATGGCACTATCAACCTGGGATCTGTCCTCCATGCGCCGCGACTTGCCTCGGCTCTCACCCGCACTAGGCATTGCGGAAGAGGCTTTCTGACTGGACGAGGCGGATGATAAGTGTAGTTTGGTGAGGTATCTGTCACGTCCGAGACGATGGCCGGAGGTGGTTTGAGCAACTAGGAGGACATATATTGTTTTCGTGGAGCCAGGAGTTTCAAGGATGAAATTTACAGGGATCTCGTCAGGTAGTTGAGCAAGATGGCCAAGTTTCGTGTAATTTTCTATTGTGGAGACGATGAGATGCTGAAGTTCAGATTGGTAGCGAAGTGGGGCGATGACAACGGATTGGATCTGACTGAGGTCTCCTCTATCGTTCATAGTGAAAGCGGGTAGTGTGGTCCCTTGGGCTAAGGGTTGGATGGTGTAATTGACAGAACCAGTGGCTTGATTTTTTTGATTCCATTCCCGTTTCCCTAGAGATACCTCTATTGGAGGTAGTCCAATGAGTGCAAGCATTGGAGCAAGGACATGTTGGACATATTCGTGAGACGGCGAGAGATCGACATTGATCCCACCTTTGATAGTAATGCGTCTAAGCTCTTGATTCGGAGTTGGAGAGAACAAAAGAAAAGGAAGGATGGCTTGAAGAGTGAGTGAGATACTGCCGGGACTACCAATGTCAATGACTTGCTCGAAGTGTGAATTCTTATTCAGAACGTTGGGTTGAAAATGCAACTCCAGGCTCTTCTTTTCCGCGCCTGAGGTATGAGCATTGCTGGCTTGTGACAACCAGTTGACACATGTTAGATGCTGTTGCTTAAGACCCTTGGCGCCTTCTCGTCTGCCTCTGATCTTGGTTATGTGAATGGGCGACTTTGTAAGGGCAGATACACCAAGTGCAATACGGAGCAGTTGACCTCCACCTTCGAGTGTTGTTCCCAACAAATGAAGAGGCTGCGACATACTAGGAACAGAAAAGGAGAACCAAATTCGGAAGGCAAGAGTTGAGAAGTGCGCAAATAAAATGGAAAGAAGAAATGTTGGACAAACTATTATAAACTGAGGTCTGTCGGTGAGTCAAAGAGCGGTTTGCTCAGCCAATGCTCTCGACACGAAGGTGGCTTTGCAGAGCAACCACAGCCCAGTGATAAAGCCTCGAATTCAATCATTCCGGAACTACAAGCAATGTTGACTAAGCTAGGCAAAAGGACTGAGATGAAGGATAGGAAAATTCTCTTGTATGGCGGTGTCGGCTTTCCGAATCTCACCGCCGTCTCGTTTAGCTACGGTTGGCGGAGACTACCAATTGCCGTAGCACTTGATTAATTAGGAAAGGACGAAAAGCTTCTCCGAGAATGAGATGAAATCTCACAACGAAGTTACCAAAACATTACCGAAAAGGCTTCATTTGGTGATGTACAGCTTCAATGAACCTATCTGGTCCACTCTGTTAATTCAAAAACGTCTCCTTCCTCGACAGCCACCACTATTGGCTCGGATGTTTTTCTTGTCAAATTTTCTATAAGCATGAACGCCTGTGCCTAAGAAATAGTATCTCATCTATTTCAGACAATATAACTCGATTAAGAACTTCATCTTCAGAGTGTTGCGGAATGAGCGCAATGTATTGATTTCAATTAAGAAATGCAGTGAGGTCTTAATCGTGCAAGCAGTCCTGTGTAATGTAAATCGTCTTTTTCCTACTTAATTATATGAATTTTGTTGCGAATTTGACCAGGTCTGAGTGTTTAGAGGTCTATCACTGTCGGAGATTGTGTTGCTTCATTCTTAAGCCCCTTTACTACTGCAGCATTGACCATTGTGGTATACGTCGGATTCACTTTCCTCAGGAGCGGCAAAGCGTAGCAAATACGTCGAACAATTAGCAGCACTGCCATCATAAAGACAACGAACAGGCCCTTTTCACCCAGCGTGACCCCATCATAAATTCTTTGCGTAGCGTCGTAGTAAATGTCCTCTCGACCGTGACCTTCATGAATGTGCCCAAAAACTACCAGTCGCGGACGCTTACGCCAAATCTCCTTTAGCAAATATGGGCTGCCTTTGCCTCCAAGATCCAGATGACCTTTCGGAGGCCCATGTGTAAGAAGAATGTCGATATCGTCGGGAATGGTATCAGTCCAGACATCACGAATAGGGGGATATTGGAATGCCCAAGGACCAAATTGGTCCGTTAAGGGCGAGCCGTATATCTTGAGCGACCGGCCGCTAGGAAAACTCAGTGTGGCCTGTGAGTTGTTGAGGTAAATAATATCACCCCACTGAAGGTCGCTCTGAGCCTTTCCTTCATACTCGAAAACTCTTGCCGGGAATTTATCGACGAAATCCGCATCTAGCAAGAGATCATGATTACCTCCAATCGCAATTTTGTATTTATGAGGTAGACTATTGAGCCAATCCAATTGTGTCTGAAGCTCTTCAAAGGAGCCTTTCTCCGTAAGATCGCCGGCGTGGAGTAGAACATCGCCGTCGGCGATAGTAGGTTGGGTACAGTGAGTGTCTGATACGCAAACTACGGTGATCGGTGACTGCGACGATAGACTTGATGACGGCGGGAATACCGGCCTTCGTTGGTAGAGCCATTGAGCTAGGAAGAGCGACGGATTGCGCCGAAATTGCTCCCAGGGAGTAAGAGGTTTCATCCAAGCGAAAGGTGTGGGTTTCATCGCTTTTGGCAGCGACACAAGCAGAGAGGCAGCGTATTACTGTCTTGATGTTCTTTAGCTCAGCGTGATGATATGCATGTTTCACGATTATGATTTGGGATTTATATTACGAAGTCTCTGAACAAGCCTCGAGGACAGTCATGCGCGTGGCACGGAATTTTTTCACCTCATCTGGATTTTCCTTTGACAATGCAGCTCTGATTGCCAAGTACCTACCAAGCCATTGTAGTCACACTAGCATATCTGTTTATGGTGGAATAATAAATACGCCATTGCTTGAGTTGCCTGTAATTGATCAAAGAAACCTAAGTCAGCGTTAAAGCATCGACAGGTGTCGAAGAAATATGAATCTCGGGGATAATTGCCCCTTTTCCTGGAACCGGATCATCCGAGAGCCCTAAGCTTGCTATTCTAAAAGGCTCGCTTGCCTTAAACATCAATAACATTCAGAATTCTCCATCCTAAGTATTGTTAATTGTGTTTGTTCAGCTCCGGAGACCTTGTGAATCTTTTGTGGTCTAGAGGGCCAATCCGCCCAGAGCTTAAGCAATGCGCGTTTATTTCCGAATCCAGTTAGCCGCGCGACGAAAGTGCAGCCAGTTAGTTCGGTAATGGTAATCACAAGGATTTAATTTACGCCATGGTGCGAAAAAGAGCATCATTTCCAAACATTGGATATGATCTAGGGTGTGATGAAGGGGTCCAACTAATCTCGATCCGAATATCGATATTTGGAAATGAGCGCGATGTTTCCAAGCGCCACTGCTCTAGCTCCTTAGGATCTACAGGAGCATGTGTGGATAGAAATGCTCGCTTGGTGTGAAGATGGTGAGACGGGTATAAGTTGCTTGAACCCACATGCAAATCATCATTCTTTCGTACTATCCATCCTCCGAGAAGTCAATTTGTTCCAGACGCATCATTTGAAGCCTACCTCTTTGCTATAGCACCATGTGTATCCTTGGAACGCTCCTTTACAGGTTCTTCAACAAAAACAAAGGCAATCCTGGCCTGATGGATATGGCATCTTTACTGGTCCTGTCGAACTGTCCGTTTTTGCTGCTCCAGCTTTTCGATAAGTCATAATC
This sequence comes from Astrothelium macrocarpum, assembly GCA_021030915.1. Lineage (NCBI taxonomy): Eukaryota > Fungi > Ascomycota > Dothideomycetes > Trypetheliales > Trypetheliaceae > Astrothelium > Astrothelium macrocarpum. The sequence goes on along the minus strand of JAGEMR010000058.1, from coordinate 137,617 downwards.
GGTACTAATTTCATATAGTCATCTCCTCAGTATCCGCCCAAAGCACTGGCATGGATGCCCATAGCCTTCACTCTCCAACCTCTTACATCACCATGGTTTATAGCATCATGATCATCGCCGCGCTATTCGGTGTGCAGTCAACTCGGAGGAAGCTCACTATGTGAGACTGGCGCGGTATAGACATTCGGTGTGGTGGGCTGATGCTTGTATCTGTCTGGGAGAGTCTTAAATGTATTTATTGCACTGCACGATGACTTCCTAAGTCCCAAGCGAGGAGATTTAATGACATAATACCTTGCCATGTCCTTGTCCAGAAAGGCCCCCCCGGCTGAAATGTTCAAGGCGCACTCAGCATTCTCAACGTTGAGTAAGCCGAAGAACAAAGTGACTTGTAAGAGATAAACAGCTTGGAGTCTACCATCCTTTGGTGCTTACTCCCTCCTGTTGTCTTTTCGTGTTCACCAGTCGTGTCCTGCAAAGTTTGCAATACCAACAATCTTGCATCTGGCCAGGTTCCACAGTTCTGATATAGATTGCTAGGGCGGTTATCAATGATGCTGAGGTGTTATGCGTAGGAAAGGTTGGAAAACGGGCAGTGATGCATGGTGGATGCAGCTGGTAACTGACATTCTAAGTTCTAGATACTAGGTAGATCCGTCCGATTTGCTATGCAGAGCCCGTGCACCTACGTCATCTACCATCCTCTCCACACCATCCTTGCCGCTTCACTGCAATGTCACATGGCTTTCCAAGGCCGCAACAAACCGCGCGTCGCCAATTCCGCCTTGCAATACAAGATGACCGAATTCCAGCAGTCTCTTCTGTTTCCATCTCTCCTCAATTCTTGATTCACATTTGACATTTTCGGCAAAAGAATAGCAGATCAAGTTCCTCCCGAACTCCAACAAATCCATCATGCCTATCCACCCCGCCTCTGAGCAGGTTCAAAATGGTAATAGCAGCCTGTCTCAGGAATACCTTTGAGAGTTCTATATATAGCGTGCTGACGTCTTGTTGCCCGAAAGCTATGGCGTCGGCAGGCCAATCCGCGAATGACAAGAGCGAGCAAGCCAAAGCAACCGTCGAGCACCACCAAGCCAACCTTGTACGTGAAAAGACCCATCAGGATAAGATGAAAAGAGACAATGCAGACATATAGGGACTAATAGAGCATAGGGTCCTGTGTTGACTGAGAACATGCCGGGGAAAGCAGGGAAAGAAGATTCGGAGAAGAAAGACGGCGAGTCAAGCAAATAATTCATGATGCAAAGAAAAAGGGCCTGGGGACAGAAACAACTCGGTTGATGGCGCCATATCTGGCACAGCACGGTTAATGATAGAGAACAAGGGATTTCTATAAGGATATCAGAGAAAGTCGGTACCCTCGTTCACCTCTCAGTTCCCAGTGAAAGTATAAACTATGTCGCTTGCTGTGAAAGTAGCACATTTTTGTCAGATCCAAGCCAACCAAACTATTGACATCTAAGTCGTACTGGTTTACACGCTTGGGCTTTCTTTTTAATTTCCCAATAAGACGACTTCAGCTACAGCGTTGGAGGAAGGACCAACCTTTCAACTTCGTGGTGAAGTCTTGCCAAACTTGTCTTTGTGGTTCTTGATTCTTTACTCATACATTTATTGGTTATTCTCTCGTTATTTTCTCTCCCGTAGAGTCTTTCGCCCCTTGTCCAGGCTCGGTTGGCCCACATCGTTATGGACAATATTCGCCTTGAGGCATACAGAAGAAGTTAAGAAACATTGGCTTCCGGGGATTGCGAAACGCAGATTCCCTTACACCATTACGGATGGTTTGTTACAACCGTCGGATGCCTTACGAGGCATAGAAGTATGACAGAACTTGAGTCCTCGGGAACTGCATATTGCAGATCCCCTCAAACTATCACGAGCGATCTGTTACGGCCGACAGATGCTCCACGAGGCAAAACGAAACCTGAAACCTTGGATACCGGGAGTTATTCGATACAGGAACCCCCCAACAGAATTGGAGTTGATTGACATCTTGACTATTCCTCAGACAGTGGCAGGGCTCAGTTGGCCACCGTATTTGTTGGTGAAGATATTCGAGAAAACTAAGACAACTCTCTCTGACAGAAAGAGTGTCGTCTTCACTGTCGGGGGAGAAGAGCCTCCTGACTAGTAGACTCTTCCGCGCTACTGCGTCTTCTGTCTGCGTCTTTGTCCTCTGGCTCAAGCGGGGTTGAATATTCTGGTGGAATTTCGTCTTTAGCAGTCGCAAGAGAATGATCTGGCGACGGCAAATCTTCGTGTGCATCTTCGTGGACAAGGACAGTCCCATCTACAAGTCGTCAGCGAGTTTGAACGTCAAGCCTCGAAGGCTGGATCAACAGCACAGAATCGTTTGACTTACCAAGCACAAGACCTTCCTTGGTTTCATCCATTAGCCTTACCTGAACACAGGTAGCATCTCTTTCCATCTCGCTTTCAAGCTTACGTCTTGGCATGGATTTCCTAACATTTTCGCTAAGGCCGTGAAGTAAAGCCGCTGTCGTGCTGGCTTTCCAGATCGGTGTTCTCGTATTTCTCGTCTCCCATATCGTCAAAATCAGGAATAAAGCACCGAGAAGCACGGTTGCGGCAGGCAAGATGATCCACAGCCAACGAACCTCTACAAAGGTCACAACAGCCATTTCTTCACCAGGAATAGTAGTACCTCCATCTGCCGTGGAACGGATGTTATTCGTCAAGCTGCTTGCCAAGTTATTAAAGATGCCATCGATACCGGCATCTGTATCTTTTGCTGTCCAAAGGACTTGCATAGTGTCAGGAAGCGACTGAAATGTTTGAGTGCCTGGGATTAATCTGACCAGCCCTGTTATGTTCCGCATCAGTTGGGTCCACGTTATGGTCCTTTTCTCGGGATCAGGGACCTGGGCCCACATGGAGCCGTCGTCAAAGGCCTTGCGCAGATAGTACATGAGACCACTGACCCCAGCATAGCTGACATTGACGTACTCAAACTGGCTGCTGTTTGGGGCCTTAATTTGGAGATCTGAACGTATGTCACTGAAATCCTGGTCGTATAATGGCTTGACAACTGAATATTGAGCAGGTTGTGAGTCTAGCATCTGGTAAGACGTTGGCTCTCGGGTCGATCCGACCTCTGTTGAAATTTCGCTAAGTGTGCCGTTTACCACGGATGATTGGAATTCCTTTATACAGAGGTAAAGTCCACACTCCCGAGCCGTAAAGTTTTGAGTGGGCCAATCAGGGTACTTATAATCCTGATTTAGATTCGCCCACATCACAGCCATTGAAAATAGCAATGTTGAGCTGTTCTCAAAACTGATCGAAGTACTTGAATTACTATTCACTTGGCCGCTCATTGTTATTCTTTCTGTTGAACCATTGGCAAACGAATAGTTGTTCGGATTGTTCATATTCAGCCCATTGGCTGGAAGTTTGAACCAGGTAATGTTAACTGGATCGGTTACACCATTCGGGTCTTGGAACCAATTTGCTTGATCGTTTGAGCTGGGTAGATCCCCGGAGAGGAATGGGTGAGAAACGTCTATTCGTATTTCAGCCTTTGCCAACCGAAGGGTAAATGCTGGCGCATACCATTGCAAGCGCTACATACAGCGAGCGAGCTGTAATTTTCCCACCTGCAGTTCCCACTGACACATCCGATGCTAAAATGCTGAGATATCTCACTGGGGGAGTCGCTGATACCGCTGGCAATAGCTGCTTGAGTTGTAAAATTGAGGTGCGGTTTCATTCCGGAGAGTACATCACCCCAATGTTCAGGTGGTTCTGCATTCAGAACATCAGTCTGGGATGTAACAACATGGGGTGGCTAACTAACCATTGAGGAGCCCCAGAAAGCTCATCTGAATCTCGGCCGCACTCCATCTAGACGCGTAGCCAATCTTGGTGGTTTCAGTCTTGGTGTAAACCGTATCTTGCTCATACGAGATGACTTGTTGCGCAAAAGGGTCAAGTAGTAAACTCAGGATGCCGATCCAGCAGCCGATTGAGACGATGTGCCTGTTATCTCTTTAGCTCGATTCAACTCTGATGGTTTGGTTTACGCTACCAGCTCCTGGTCCGAACGAGCAGTTTCAATTCAGGCCAAGGTCCTCGTGTCGCTTGACTAAGAAGGTCAAAATCCGAGAGCGGTTGTGGCTTCTTATGGAACCATATCCACTTGAACTGCCCAAGACAGGATGCGACTGCAAACACTGTTGTACCACGGGCTACAGTGGCCAGGACGGAAATTGTAGCATTGAGCGTGACGCGGTGCCACGCGACAAAGGATGTCCCATCGGTCAAGTATAAGAGGACAAGCATGCCGACTAAGGACAGGAGGCTGGCCAAGACGGCCAACCCTTCGAGCAGCCATCCGTCGGTGGAGAAGCTCTTCTTGGAAGAACCCATTTGTGAAACAGAAGTCTTGAGAGGAAGGAGAATGCATTTTTGGAGAGTGGCAATTGAATGCGAGAAATACTGCTGAAGGATCCGGACGAACAAGTTCCATAGAAACGCTTAGTATGATCACTGAAATTTAGTACCTCTTTGCTGATTGGGTCATCCATTGACACTGACCAGGCTTGGCACGATGATGGCCGTTGTAAACTTTATAATTTAAGAAATGGACGGTGTTCGGCCCCTATAACGCCGGGGACAGAGACAAGGTCCCATTTCATGACGCTTTGTTAGGAAAGGCTTGCTTCAAGAGGCGCATCAGGGAATAAGATGGCTACAGGGATATATTTATACATCTATACATACGAGTCAGTGTCGGAATTCGTTGACAGGATTAGTACACAATGATTGGCTCGCTCGCATTCCGCCCCCTAACACTTCTGTTGCATGCTTGCGAAAGGTAATATGTGTAAGAAACTGCTCTTTAAAGCAACCTTCAGTAAAACCGTGCAAACCTATAATATGACTCATTAAATGTAATCGTATGCCGACAAATATCTTGGAACTTGTTTGATTGCAGCTTCCATCAAAGACGTACTCAGAAGATGTGAGGCTCGACGCTGGAATCTTGTCATCTAGTTCAGGCTCTGTGTCAGATCCGTTTTAAATTAATTGATTCACTACTTGCCAGGATAGACACAACGCATGACAGAGGATCCGATGACTGTCATTGTTCGTGTTCATTTTCCTGCTCGTGCTTAGTACAGCTCACAAGGCTCTTTAGAGAATATGATGCGCAATTGATATGGAAAGTTTGAAGTCGGGCTATATCAATTATGTTGCAAATTATGTAACCTCCAATACAGAGCCAATTCCACACAATTGTCTCCTCTCCTGGCTCTCTTGGCCGTCTGAATCAAATACCAATCTTGGTGTACAGTCTTGATACATGTTGTTCCACATTGAATTCGCCCGTCCCTAGAAATGAAAGTAGCCGCTGAAACGCTCATCATCGTTTTCTTCAAAACACCACAAATCCATTCATTCGTACATCCATCATCCCATTCATTATAAAAGAAAACAAGAAAAATCGAGGAAATGATCACAAATTATCTCCACTCTCATGATGCACGCACTCCAAACACCCAAGCCCATCCAATATCCCTAAAAAACCTCAGTCATCACCAAAAACACCTCTCTCATACCCCCCTCCAAACTCACTCCCTCAACAACAACTCCAACGCCCGATCCACCCTCAACCCATCCCCAATATCCGTCATCCTTAGCGCACGCTTCGCATCCTCCTCGGCAAAGCCCATCTCGCGAATCTTCTGCACGGCGCGCTCCGCGGTCCCGACGGGCTCGACCTCCTTGCCGAGATCCAGCTGCAGCACGGCGGGCACCTCGCGCACCGGCGGCGTCACCACCAGCGGGCTCGCGCTCCCAAAGTACGCGGTCGGCGGCATGGGCAGGTCGAGCGGCGACGAGGGGATGGCCGAGTTGATGCGCGGCGCGCCCGACGGCGACGTGATGCCGAGGCCGACGGCGGCGTGTTGCGTGATGGGCTGTGTGTGGGTGGGGCTGGTGCTGCTGAAGGGCCCGCCTTGGCCGAAGACCGTGGCGGGCAGGGGTTGCGGAGAGGTGGCGCCTTGTGCGTGGTGCGGTGGGGAGGGATTGGTGGTGGTGGTGGTAGCGAGGGAGCCGAAGCGGTCGCGGCTGCCCGAGCCGGAGTCGGCGGGGCGGGATGGGGCGGCGTGGTGGTGGGCGAGGGGCTGAGGCCAATCTTGGACGGGCGGGACGGCGGGGCCGAAGCCGAGTTCGGAAGAGGCGCCCTGCCAGTCGCTCATGGGGCGTTCGGCGCTGGGCGGGAGGCGGGCGTAGGTCGGGCGGGATTTGGTGTTGCGGATCTCGTCTCGGAAGGTGGCGACGCGGTCTTGGGACATTTTGCGGTGGACGGCTTTGATGGGGCTCGCTTTGGCGGCGTGGGCGAGGGCGATGCGCTCCTCGTAGACGCGCGAGACGGCATCTTTGAGGAAGGTGCTGCGAATGCCGCCCTTTTCGGGCGTTGGAGGAGGACGCCATTTAGTCCAGCCTTGCTCTTTGGCCAGTTCGAAAGCGTCGGGACCGGACTCGGAGGCAAGGGAGGAGATACCCAGGATAGCGTCGAGGCCGAGTGACATGATGTATTGAAGCCATTCTTCTAGCATAGCTTCCTCGGCATCGATGTCGCCCTTCTTGACCTCAGTGCCATCAAAGATGCCAAATTCTCTTGCCTGGGTTGTGCGTCCATGCAGTCCTCGAGCAAGTGCACCGAGGCTTATCCACAACTCCGTCATGTCATATAATTCGTCATAGGTGAGACCCTTGCCTGGATTGTTGCCTATTGCAAAGTGAGGCGGAGCTGCAAGAAGAACACTATGAAGGTCCATCGATTCTGAGCCCATGATGCTATGGGTGCATGTCTGTGTGTGAGCAACAATGCCTCCCCGTAGCCAATCAAATTGGCCGTTGATATCATCTTCGCGGCCCTTTGCAGCGCCGAAAATAATGCAGAACGTCCAGATTCGCCAAAACGCAGAATCCATGCGTTTCGACACAGCAGGATCTGTGCTAGAGAGAGCCTTGACGGTCGAGCGACGTAAAACAGATTGACAGTGCTCAAGGATGAGAGCCTTAAGCCCACCGATAATCTGAAGATCTTGTCCATAGCATTCGAGATACGTAGATGGCGTGTATTCTTCGACAGGAAGATCGTCTTCAGGAGTATCATCCGGATTAGGCGGTGTGAACTCACGATGCTCCCATGCCGCTGGCGACCCATTTTTTAGTACTTGTTTCATGAGATCAAGCTCATGAAGCTTGAAAGTACGGTAAAACGCCTTGTTGATTATTGCTGTGGTAAAGAGATCTTCCAGTGTATCAAGGCTGGCCATGATTCGGACAATAATCTGTTCGGCTGCATCGGCAGATACTTCTTGTTGTCTTGTAATGGCAGCCTCTTTGATCGAAACACGTCTCTGTGATGGTGAAGCCGGAGGTGCGGAGGAGCTTCTTTTCCGCAATAATGGTGCTGGAGTTGGATCGGTACGCTTTGGTGAGCGATTGATAGGAATGTCCAATGAGCTGTATCGCTGAGCTTGCTCCCGAGACTTCTCCCATTCTGGAGTCTTAAAGCGATGATCAAAATAATATGTGGGGCTTTCAGTTATGGCTGTCAAATGCGTCTCAAGATCATGCTCGGCCTGACTCAACGTAGGACTTTTTGATCTGACGATCTCCGGAGTTTGGTCGGGTTTAGGACTAGCGTTGATGAACTTCCGGTCAAGCTGATCAAGTCTTGTTCGAGACCCTGCCCGAGATCTGGATCCGGATGTGATACGGGCAAGACCACTGGTAGGAGCATGCCGAGGATTCTGGCGCTGGGTACGTTGGGAATGAGATCGACGAGGAATCGGTCGGAGTTTATTAGATGGCGAGAGTTGAGATTGTGTTCTTCGGATTTCTAACGCCAGTCTCTCATCAAAAATATTCTTCTCCTTTAATTTGTCCCCATCTGGCAAAATTGCCATAGCAGAAGGAGGCGGTGATGGAGGAAGAGGTTTATCATTGAGATTAGTTAAGCTCTTTGCCTTTGAAATTGGCTTTTTCTTCTCTTTTTCATTCCTTTTGACCGAAGCTCCCTCATTCTGAGACTCGGCTTTCTTTCCATTCTTATTAGCTGTCCTCTCGCTTTTGCGTCCTGCGACCTCTTCGGTCTTTTCCTTCACCGTTGTGTTGTCGTACACGCCCTTTTGCTCGGGTGATGGAATGGAATACGCTTTCCTTGCCGGTGATTCAAGTCGTCTGCTGAATTCGTTACGCCGTAAAACTGGCCTTCTTTCATCCAGGCTCCTCTCTGGTCTATCAGATGCCGGTGCTCCATCCAATCTCCTCTTCTCTGGTGAAGGAACAGAGTTTGCTCGCTCCTGCATCTGCTCACCGAGTCTAGCCCCTCGAGTATTTATTGGGTTTCCAATCTTTTTGGGATCACTGACAATTCTCATATGGCCATTTCTACTGGAAAAAGCCCCCTGTCTCTTAGAAGGAGAGTCAGAAAGCGTGGCCGTCCTACCTGGACGTGCAATTCCTTTTATCTTCCCATCAGGAACGTCTTTGCTATCGAGACTCGTCATCGACGTCCGCTTGCTCTGGTCCGACAATCGACCCTCATCAGAGATCGTGCACTCCGAATCCAATGAACTATCTGTGGTATCCTGAGATGGTCGAGGTTGTGCCACGGGATCGCGTTGTTGAGCTGGCATCGGGACATCGTACAGCGAGCGGTCATCGCTCAAGGCTACTTTAGACTTTGATTTTGCTGGTAAAGTGGGAACACTCGGCAAAGTAAAAGATCTACTCGATCCCCCTTGACCAAGCACGGGTGAAGGACCAATGGGTGCCGTGGAGGGTGGTTGTTGAGAAGACTCAGCTTTCTCTCGCTGTCCAGTTCGGTAAGACGCCAACTGCATACCTGCTGGAAGTCCAGGTGTCTTAGAGGTGATCCCAAGTTGGGCGGCAGCCTTTGCCGGGACAAGAGCTCCAGTCTTTGGTAATAAATCTCGCGCAGAGCCTGCAGAACTTTTGTCGGGCGAGTGTGATTTTCTCCCCCAGGGTTTGCTATCGCCATCTCTGCTAAACTTTCTAAAGATTGGGCGAGGCCTTTTGTTTTTTGGAATCGTAACTTGAATTTTGGGCTTCTTTGTCTTGTCAGTTGTGACCGGAGGCTCATGTGAAGACAGATCCACGTCGGAAGGCATTCCTTGGCCTCTGTTAGGAGAGGATGTTGCTTCGACCTTAGCTTTCTCGGGTGAGAAAGCTGTGTTGGAGGCACTGGCTTCAGGTTCCCAGTGAACATGTCCTTGTTGATGAGCGCCAGTAGCAGGCGAATACTTCCGCGATCCACTGCTGCTTCTTGTGTGATGATGTGAAGTGGTGGGCGATGCTTTGGTTCCCGCCTTTAATGGCGGGTATCTATCATAATCGAAAGAGCGCTTTGGTGGTGATCCCGGTCCCCGAATATTATTCAGAATCTCAGCGTTCGGGGAGGTGGCCATTCTCTGCTCAAGTGGGGTCATGAGCGCAGCGTTTTGGCCCGAAGTAGCATGGAGCACACTTCCATTTCGTTTTCTGGGTGGTGATGATCGTAAACTCCTCTTGCTGGTTCTCACCTTCAATTGAGGCGATGTTTGGTCAGTAGAATGCATCGAGTCACTTGAAATGGAGTTCTGCACTGAGCGACTACTCGAAGTCCGTGGGCTACTCAAGTTTAGCATCGAGGTCAGGCTACGTCTTCTCGCCGTAATGGTGTGTGGATCGAAGAGCGGTGGCCTGTTGGGAGCCTGCGCTGCAGTGGCCATGATGCGCTGGTATGCTGGCCTGAAGAAGAAAGCTATATGTTCAAGATCGTGATCGAAGTTGTTGCAAAGGCAAGATCGGAGGCGAAAGAGTAGAGAAACATTAGACAGTCTTGACAGTATATGGTGATGTTTTCACGGAAATAACTTCAGCAGGCAGAAAAGCAGTGTAGAATTTCTTCTTGTGGTGTCTGCAGCTAGGAGCTTTGACCGGACGTTTGACGTCGCGTCAAAGAGGGTCCCGTCTGTCCCAGAGGGGTACGGAAGGAGCTGCAAGCAAGATCAAACAAGGGAGGTAGATGATAGACGCAACGACAGGGAAAAACAAAAGTGATATCAACGACAACACATCATCAGCGTCATGGTGGGGAGAATGCATTGGTGGCGAGCCAGAAAGTGGACATGTCAGTCAAAGGGAGAAAGCAGATCACCAACAGTCAACAGTGGTCAGTTTGTCAGTGTTTCTACCTTCGCTGCCTACCTCTTGAGGGCGCGGGGCGTAAGCTTTCTTTTTGCTGGGCATCGTGGCATTCGGCCGGCCGAAGTCCACTAGCCCGCTTGTAGCAGGATTCGCTTCCGCAACTGCGGGAGGCTGGTACGTACAAGCAGGATGACTGGGCCAGGCAGTGCGATGGAAGCTGAGAAGGTTGACAAAGGCTCAGTCCGGCCCCCGCGCAAAAGAGAGGTGGGTGTGAGGCAAAGGCGAAGGGATGCCAAAAATAATCCACCACCACGAGCTGATTGGACGATGCAGATTGATGCGTATGGCGGCGAATAGAGGCTAGCGGAATGCGCCGGCGCTTTGCCACACTGAGTAGCAATCAACGCACCTTAATCCGGTTCCCGGGCCAGATTGAGATCCCTCCGGCGGCGCCCTTCCGTACTAGCTACGACGTTGCATGTTGGCTTCTCTTGGAACAAGACTTGGCCAAGATTGTATGCTGCCTGTTCGACAGATATGACTTGATTCAACGTTGCACAAGTCCACTCGTGGGCCACTTTAGGTGCTGTGGTCATGTTTTCATGATATATGTTATCTGTACCCCGAGTATCGCAGCTCGTGTCGCTCTTTTCCAATTCGGACAGGAAGCCACGATCTGCATTCAATATTCCGAGATTGGCTTGAGATGCGATGGCGACACCGCAATATGCCGTGCCTAATCGGGGAGCCCGAATCTCGTGAAGAATACCGAAGAAAAATAGCTTTTCGTTCCGCATTGAATTTCGTACCCATTTGGAAACAATTGGCCTTACTGTCCTGCATGCACCCCACGGCGTCGAGTACGTTCATTTGGAGTAGATCGGTCCCAACTTGATGTCCCATGTCCATCCAGCGCAGATTGATCGACCTTAGTTACTAAGCACTAACTGAGATGAGGCCAGCAATACTTTTTTTCACCCTTTGTGCCGTAACTGTTTCAAGCAAGCTGAAACCAGTGTCAAATCACCAGAGTTGCATAAGATCATCCTTCAACGGCGGAACGGATTCACTCAGATATTCTACGCCTCAGTGAGACTCTTTTTTGGACCGTCTAGCCTCGCAACATTGCATAAGATAGTGGCGTGAAATGAGATTGTGATATGAGAATGGCGTGTTTCCTAGCTTCATGAAGATTTGTGCAGACTTCGGTACGTTTTCTCCTTTTGAACTCTAATGTAAAGAGGGTGTAAAGATTATGCGCATACCTCGTGGGATCTTGCGACAGATCTACGATCGACAGAGGCTCTTGCAAGTTGTCTGTCTCAGGAAAATTCGGGCATTTCCACGGCAAGATCCTACCGAATCCTTCGTTGTTACCATTCGCCCATCCGTTCGGCTACAGGCAGCGCTCGAGCCGTGCGGCTCGACTTCAGTTCATCCTGAATTGACTACACGTTGTCTCCACCCCACTTCCAACATTTCTGGGGTAACGGGAAATCAAAGCTGTGCCCCCAACAAATGTTAACATGTAATATGTATTTGGGCGGCACGTTTGGCCGTTTTTTGCCTCATGATGAGAGAGGCACAAGTTCGTAGGGACAAGACACTTTCAGTAATGAGTCAAGTTTTTTCTTGATTCGCGGTTTGCTGATCAGGCTTTCACTGTTTCGTGCTCAACCATGTAATGTGGCGATTCCTGAAGAGACTGGATTCGTGTCTTTTCTAGGCTCGCTGAGACGCCTCTTATGCTTTCGATGCTTGCCAATTTAGTCTATGCTTCAATCTCGGTCTCCAGTAGTTGCGTCGAGAGTAGTGATCATTTCCTATCCTCCTGTCTCCCGCGAACATTGCTCCAACTCTCCAAAATGTTAGGCATGCTTAATCACGAAACGGAAACAAGTAAACCTGACACTCATGTCTCGTAATTGAATTATGAAGAGTTTGAACAGGGCTATACGAATCTTTCGATAATATCACGCTTTGTTAGGGTATCACAAATGATCTTCATTCCAATCCAGCCTCGAGGTTCAACCAGTCCGTATTAGCAATAATTTGATTAAAACTCAACTTTGACGTTTCCACGGTCAAGCCCGACACAGAACGTGTGATCCGGACTTCGCCAAATGAAAAGATCATCTGGGGTAGAATTCGTGATGCATCGCCGGAAAAACGGGGTTGAGAAAAGTGAAACAGGACAACTATGAAAGATAACATTGACAATGATGCAAAATGTCCCAAATTGTCAAGGTAATGTATGTGGTCAAAGGGACGTAGGAATACGTAGGAAGACCAATGATTCCAAATAGAAGGTAGAATCATTTCCTCGATTTCAGTTGGCTGTGGAGAAACCTGGGTACCAAAGCTCGCGCAGCTCAGCAACTACGTCAGAGGCTCTTCATGTTTTCGCCTTCCAAGGGAAAGCATTCAAACTGGAAACCGATCAGTAGAGGTAAATAGGAAACCAGGGTATTCGCTGAGGTGATTTGGATGCATGCCCAATACGCTCGAAGGGAAGAAAGTATGAAGCATGCCTCTGGACTGCCCGGGGAAATGCTTTTCTTTCCAACTTTTCAGCGTTAACGTCACTCTCTTGGATCAGTCTTGAGCCTCAAACATCTCATCAACCATTTTTAAGAACCTCTCGCGGTACTCTTTTGGGTTCGTTGTGATACTCATATGCTCATCTTTCTTCCCTCTCAACCACTGGAAGCTCCCTACGAGTCCGGTCATTGCCTTTGCGCGTAGCTTATGCTTAGCCCAGAAGAAATCGAGTAACACAGCGCGATATTTCCACTCTCCATTGCGGTCCACAATGCCTTGACGCCACGGGCTTTGTTTGGCAGATGTCGTTGGCGGATTTAACGAAGCAGGAAAGCGTACCAGGAACAACGAGTAATCAACTGCATTTGTGTCCGCAAGTTGTTGAGTATCAATCTCCAGTTGCTCTTTTAACTCTCTCGCTTCACTTTTCGTCACTCTGATTTTGTCCTCAAATTTATCAGCCAGCCTACTCTTCACACTGTCCGGTGCCAATCTACCGTCCATAAGATCACGCTCGGGATAGAAGTAACTCATAGGCTTCAAGTCGTATGACTCCCATTTCTCCTTAGTCGTCGGGTCCGATTCGCGGCCATACATTGCATTTTCCATGACCATGTGATGCGAAGGCGCTGCACCAAGGAGGACACCTAGTTGCGGAGGGGGTGCGTGTAGAAGATCGGTGATGCGGACGAGAAGGGAATGCGGATGTTCGCTCATGTGATGGTAGTAATGAGGTAAGAGATCCGAGCGAAAGAATTCATGTTCAAAGTGGCGAGGTAGGCTTTTGATGAGGAACTTTGAGTCGGGAGTGGTAAAGAAAGTCTGCGCGTGCTGTTAGAATACAATTGAAGGTAGGCTTTAGCTTCGAAGGTGAGGTCGTACGGAACCAGAATATCCAAGATCGCCTACTGGAACCAGCTTTGTTTTCTTTTTTCCATCCACGTCCCTTCTAAAGCTTTGTCGGTATTCTTCCTCTTTCAGACCCCAAACGTCTTTTCTTAATTTCGAGAACAGGTCGTCTCGCCATCGGGTCAACACAAGATGGATAAAGGAAAATAAGGCCTTCAGCCGACTGCTGAAACTACGATGATCTGTGGTATTGTGAAATATCGCATTCAAAATCGAACTGCTAATTCGGTCTTCGCGGATTCCGCCCATAGCCGGTACGGGTTTTGTGCCTTTGGTCAAGCCTCAGTTGTCCATACTATAGTCGTAGCTAACTTCGAAGACGAAGTCGCCTTTTTAAGGGTAAGAATTGAGATTTGGGGATGAGTGCTGTGGAGGTGACGCGGTTCCAAGACTGCGTAGCTTGGACGCGCTCAAGGTGGATAATGGAATTCATGGTTGCTGCTCTACGTCATTTCACAGGGATAGCTCACAAGCAAACCAAGATCAGACGCCGACAACTGCAAGAAAGGATAATCGGCTAGCTTCTTGACAAATATCAAATTCATGTTGCACATTCTTCTCAATTTTCATTAATGGGGAGAAGTCTCGGAGTTTCAAAATGTTATAGGCTCATCAGGGAAAAGAGTTCATACTCTCACCTATGATCTGCTTTGTAGGTCTCAAGCCGACATAAGTACCTACTCAGGCTTCCAATTACCATATGAGTAATTGAACACTCTTGAAAATAATGCATATGAAAATTGAAAGATTCCATCATATTGCAAGCTATTGCATCGCCCTGCTCAGCAGAGATTCCTGCTTAACGGAATGCATATGCCTTTGAAACTTCAGACTTTTTATCTAAACAAATGCCTATAGATACAAGCCAATGGGGTCCACTTGTACCCCTAAAGGAGCCAAGATACCAGGATCCGCTCCCCACTCATTCTCCATCACAACGCTACCCCAACGCCAGACCTCACTGCGTCTTTTTCCCCTTCCCCATCTTCCTCCTCTCCTCCTCCGTCGGCGCTGCATACAACCACATTCCCACAAACAGCAACCAGCCCACCACCGTCGTCCACACTCCCACAATCCACACATATGCGCCGCTAATCGCGTAGCTCCTCGTGTACTCGTCATGCGCCAGATGACGTACCGAAACAGTGCGCTTCTCGTCGACGTTGGTGAGGAAGGGCCGCTTGTAGTTGACGCGGAAGTTGAAGATGCCGTGTTGATCCGGGAGGGTGAACGAGGTGGTGTAGAGGGTTGCGTTGGGTGTGGAAAGAGAGGCCGATGGGGTGAGGGTGAGTCGGTGGAAGGGGGAGAGCATGGTGCATTCGAGTTGGATGGAGTCCGTGGGAGGTGGGATGTAAGCAGCAAAGTGATCGTTTTGCCATTCGGAGAGCTCGATAGAGTAAGTCTGTTGTGTAATTTAGCGCCGATTAACACATTGAATGCAGGGTTGGATAGGGGATAGGATTGAGATCAGGGGTTGAATGAAACTTACGACTTCGTCCTTGATTTTATAGATCTTGGGATTTAGATCACTGACGCTGACTGAACTTTCATTTATAACGCCCTTATTGCTCCCTTCGTTCAGATAATGGGTCAAGCTTCCCACAAGCAATACACCTGTCTCCTGGAAAGTCCATGATGTTAGTTTCTTGGCGAACTCCTGGTTCCCTGTCTTCGTTGTTTTCCCACTCAGCTTCACTGAGGCGTCAAACCACTTATCCTCGAGCATTTCTGCTGATCCTAGAACAGTAAAGCGTGCAGAATTGCGCGCTTGCATGGCCGAAACAACAGAGAGCTGGCTTCCGAAGCCGAATGGATCTTCGACAGCCTCGCCATCGTCTTTCGGATTATAGCTGTATGCTGTGTTGGGCGCTCGAAGGATTGGTGTAAGAAGAGGACTCGCATTACCAAGGACTTGACCAACGGCTCGAGGAACGGCAAGTGGGTTTTCAGTTTCAAAGAAATTCTTGACATCAGATCGGAGGGGTTGAATGGGCGGAAGCACGAGGACATCATGCTTATCAGCGGCGGAGGAGATATCGTAGTTGAAGTGATCGACAATAACGGCGTTGCGGTCAGGTGGAAGATGAATGTCGAGTTCAAGGAGGAGAGAGCTGATGGCAGCTGGAGTAGGAGAGTCGCCAGACAACGCGAAGAGGACATTTCCGCCTATTTTCGCGAATTCGAGAATATTTTTGGGGGAAAGGACTGTTCCGAGACCTTTTGATTTATTGGGAAAGAGGATCAAGTGGTCGTGAGCTCGTTCGCCAAGTTGGAAGAGAGAGACATCGTCGCTTTTGATGGGTCTGAAAGTGGCCTTGTAGCCTCGACCTGTGTGACAAAGTCATCAATGTTTATTCTAGCTTTTTTCCCTCAATCAACAATTGTGGTGGGATAATAATACTTGTAAGGTCGCTCCAGAATTTGTTGTACTTTTCATTTTCAGCCACCTCTTCCGTTACCACCAATATCCGGTTGCCAGTGTGACTGACGGCCTGCACCACACCGAGAAGGACCAATAGCAGAAAAGAAAGAATGGCCCGCATGGTGCTGGTCGTCTTGTGAGGTCAATTGAAGGCTCCAAGCTGTAGAGCTCTGGCAACGTATGGTGTTGCCAAGACTTTGCCCGCGGAGGACAAAACTCCGCCGCTGCTGTTCGGGTGCGAGGAACTTCAATCTAGAGCTCATTCACAATTGGAATATGCCAATTGAGACATCTTGATTACCTGTGGTTCCAAGGCAAGGCTCAAGACCATGTTGGAGAATCAACGAGCTATGCTGACCTGAAATGCACATAGGCAGCTTCAATCGAAACCTCGCCTCTCCCTCCTCAATCCCTCCGCAACCGTCATGGTCCGCCCATATTTCTTCCGCCAACCTTTTCGATTCTTGCGTTGGGCCTCTCATGAAAAGCCAGCAATATTCTACTCTGTGGCTGTTGGTGCGCTCGGCCCAGTCATTCTTGTAGTAGTCCCTCCTCTCCGGAAACGCTTTGGAGATCCAGACCGACCGCCAATCCCACTTACATATCCAAGTATGTCTCACTTGCGGTCACTACTAGGCATCATCGCCTCACAACGAACGCTGACATGGTCGATTGATAGTACCGCCAGGTCCGAGGAAGATACCAGAAGGTTATGATGATTAGGTGAAGGTGCGGGATTTTTACAATACTCAAGAGCGTCTATACTATAGCATGTCAATATAACGACGGCATATTTTGCCCCGTTCATTGGAACCAACCGGCTGAAGTCGTCGACCAAAAAGAATGCATCTCTCTTATGCCCCAATTTCTGACATGAGCATAGTATCTTTCTAAACAAAGTGTAATGTTATTGAATGAAGCTATCTAAGCAATTCCAGAATCAAAGGTCTGCAAGGATAGAGCAACCGCAGGCTCGCCCTTGCATTGTCATCATGGTTGTTCATAATAGTTATTAGATTGAAATGGTTTTGAGCACTCCTATTCAATCGTTGCAGAAACAGAGACCTTTGATGTCTTCAAACTTTCAACTCCATCAGTCGTCTTCTTCACTCATCGCCTCATCACTTTCCTCAATACTGTGTCCCGAATGCCACCCTTTCGCTTCTATAAGCCAATCTAAATCCTTGTCGGCGATTGGCACACACGTGAAATGCATCACTTTCTCCTTGTCTCTGTCAATCCTTGCTGCGTTTGAGAACAGGGGCCTGACCAAGTCCTTGACTTGGATCTTTAGATCCGTAAGCGCATTGTATAACACTCGCTGTCCCTTGGGCGTCATGGGACAGTCTCCACTATGAAACTTGTCTTGGTCCTCCTTGGTGAGATAGTTGGCTTTGAAGACGCAGTCGTAAAAGGCGTACCCACCATCGGAAGCCCCGCGATTGTCCCCGTTCTGAAAAGCAAATTTGAGGAAATGATCAAAGAGATGCTGCGCAACCCACATATAGATGTTGTCCGCATATGCCATGCGTCCGTGATCTTGTCCTGATGTAGCACCGTTCATAATCCCGCGAGGTTTTAGGTCAGGCGAGAGCCAAGTCGCAAGGCGGAAATCCACGTTGGCTTTGAATTGCTCGAGAACTTCGGCCTTTTCCATAACCTTGGGAAGGATTGCGGGAGGGATTCTGCCTTTTTCGTCACAAGTTAGGCGGTGGAATAACCCCGCCAAATGAATGAGGGTTTCCTTGTAAATTTCTTTGGCGCCGAGCTTCCAGGCGAGACCGATCCAAGCAATCGGATTGTTGAGTATTGCCTTCCAGAGTGCATCTCCTTGACCCAGGAGAGCATGTTCAATTCGGTAAGAAAGCACGGGAACGCAGCCAAGCCAACTAGCAATAGCTTCCATCCCGTGACTATCAATGAGCAGAGTCGCAAGATCAGTTTGATCAAGCCTCAAGGGGGCGTTATAAAAGGAACCCAGCACATTATACCAAAGGCGAACATAGCGCGGCTCAATCTTCGCATTGAGATTACCTGCCAGGAAAGCAGAATTTTTCACGGCAACATCCTTGGTCTGGTTTTTGCGTGAGATTTGTTAGTATTCCGTTTCTAAAGTCGAGAGACATAGATTAAGTGTATGAATCCTTACCGTGGGAGTAAGAACACCAGGAGAGCTCTGGAAATTAAGCTCGTTGACACCTTGAAGGACGAGATAGTGTGTAGCATCAGTCTTTTTGGCTCGCTTTCTTGGAGGTGGAGCAATGGGGGCTTCGTTAAGGGATGTATTCCGAGAAAGTGCACCGTGGATGGCCTCAGCCTGATCTTTTGACGTCGCACCTTCAGCGAACAACTTCTTAAAACGTTCTGCAGAGCGTTTCAAATGGTCGACGTGGAGCTTGAGCCGATAACCTGGAGCGATGAGAACAATAACATTACCATCACTAAACTCCGGAAATAAATCGCCACCATCACTGGAAGGAACCGATGTTGGCATATTGGTTCGCTGAGCTGCAGATGGATGTCTAGATTATTTGAATGATGAGCGAAGCCTGGATAGATGATTCACAGAAGTGATTGGGAGCGTGACATGTGAAGGCGAAAGGTCACTTGAGCATGTTCAAGAGCCGGAGTCTTTGTGACGCATGCAGATATTTCGTGCAGAGCCAAATGAGGAAATGGCACATGCTTCACTGAATTACCCCTTTCTTCTAGTACGATTCGCACGGTAATTTTCCCTTTTAGTCACTTACGATATATCAATGGGCAGCTATCACGGGTTACCGAAATCCCACAATGACGCTTTCTTCAGCAACGTGTATTAGATACATCCTCAAGTCCAAAGCCGCGATAGATTTGGGATCAGGACCAAAGGCATATATGTTTGGTCCCTTTCGAAGATGCGCCTTACCGTTGTAGCCATCTGAAGACTACATTTCTTAACGCCAAGATAGGATTAGATTCAGCAAAGAGTACCCGTCAGCCCGGCTTGATCACTGATTATTCAATCCAGTCCCTCAACCAGAACAGGACTATGCCGAGACCGTTGGAATTCAGATCAACATTTGCATGATGTTGCTGCAACTGACACGACAAATTTCAGCATTCTTCTAACATGTGTTCTACGCCGATTCCAACAAGCCTCATGCTTAGCAAAAGATGAAAGGGATATCCGTTCTTCGTGGGGTCCTACGTCTCTGTTGCGGCAGTGCGAGATTGTGAATTCCTTGGAATGATTGATCTGCGATTTCGCTTCGTAAGGCAAGGCAGACGGCACCCAAAAGAAATGTCTCTTATTCTTGATACTCATCACCGTTGAGTTCAATAGCCTTATAAAGATACAAGTTCTTAAGCGGGCGTCTCTTGATCGACTTTATGGATAAGAGTAAAGGGGTAAGAATGTGGTTGTTTAGGACACGGCTTAGGAAAAACATTGTTCCCGAAAGTAGTATCTGTTGCTCTCTATCCCTAACTGCTTTCAGCTTTTGCATATCCAGATGCTCGTAGTCGAGTCCGTCTTTCAAAGCCATCACACCTTGCATACCCAATGTGTGTGGGTACGTCTTGGCCGGTTGGGGTCTTCTAACAACCATGCGGTGATCGGCTCTCACCATGGGCGCTATACCAATGTCACAAAGAAACAAAGACTCAGACAAATGACCCTTGTAACGCACCAACTAAGCCATCAGTGAACTAATTTCAAAGCGAAAACAATTCGGAAATGTTGCAGTACAAGGTTCGTGTTCTGAGGTTTTCCAAGGCTAACTCCGTTGGGCTCTCCTTTTTTCGGTACCGTTAGCCACTTTGATGACTTTTTGTTTGGGCATCTTGACTAATAACTGGTCATTTTTTTCCTCGGTTGGGCAACTAAACTGGCTCGTTCTTTCCCCGTGTTTTCCCAGCTACATCGAAGTGGAGCAAGGGCTACCGCAATTCTTACCAGTCTTCATCGCTGGAGAACAAAGTAGGTATCCAAAATCCATGTTAGTTGCATGCGGTGGCAGTCAAAGCAAAAAGTAACATGGCGTGCTTACTGTTATCTCCGATTGTGAGCAATGCTATCCGAAACGTATAGAAATCCTGCATTCTAGCGAATACTTTCTGCAGTTTCCTTGCATAGAAAATTTGTAGTATTATGACACCATTGCAGCTTCCTCGATGCAACCACATGGTCGATTCCTGTTGCTTCGATGATACTTAAACAGACATTCTTGGTGTCTCTTTGTTACGGCATGAAACCTGAACCAAGGGAAGCGGCGACGCGAAGAACGGAGAGCACTACTTCCATGAAGCGCCGTCATGGCAAAAAACCACATGACAGGCGCACATAGCCTTAGTGAGGATTTAATGAAGCCTCACTACTTACACTCACTCGTAAGTCTCACCGGAGTTCATGACAACCGAGAAGAACGGACTTGCTACCACTTACGGAGCATTACCAACTTCTCACTTGATGCTGCGGCGGTCTATATAATGGGGCAGCTAGAACACAATTGTGAGACTCGCTTTGAGGTAAATAAGCTGATCGGATTCGTTTACAGATAACTGTACTGTGATAAGGTCGAGGGAGTTGGGAAAAGCCATGTGTGGAATTATCGCTACTATTGCTCTTGAAAGTATTCATCAATCTGGCTTGGATTGCCAATATCGTCAACTTCTTGAAAGCACCGTTGAAACGAGCCTCACGACAATCCATCACCGTGGTCCGGACTCGCATGGCATTTGGATCAGTAATGACAATCGAATTGGTGAGAAAATCTACACGTTTCACAAACAGCTGATGTTGACTGTGGTTCATAGCCTTGGGTTTGACGCGTCTTGCAATCAACGACCTCTCGGACTCCGGGAAGCAGCCGTTCCAGAGTGAGCATGGCGTGTATGCCGTGGTCAATGGAGAAATTTACATGGACACTAACGAGCGCAATGATCTCAAAGAGTTTTATCAGTTCAACGGCCATAGCGATTGCGAAGCGGTTGTAGCACTGTATCTGAAATATGGACCTGGATTTGTATCTGAGCTACGCGGCGAATTTGCCCTTTGCCTTTATGATTCAAAGCGCAAGGCTTTCTTTGCAGCACGAGATCGTTACGGTGTCAAGCCGCTTTTCTGGACAGTCGTCGATCATCATCTAATCTTCTGCTCAGAAGCAAAAGGATTTTTGCCGTTTGGATGGAAACCTAAATGGGACGTGAGAAGTCTTATTGATGACAGTTGGTTGCATAATGAAAAGACAATTTTTCAAGGCGTCCAAAAGGTATGCTAGGAGCTGTGCGTCTCAAAATTAGACGATCAATTCTAATTTATGATCAGCTTCGCCCTGGGTATTTGATGACTTGTGAAGCCTTCAAAGGCCACACGGAACGACGCAAATACTGGGACTTGACTTATCCCGATAAAAATATTCAGGACCATCGTTCGGAGGATGAGATGATTGTTGGGTTGAGGAACAAGCTGCTCGAAGCTGTCAAATGCCGTCTGATTGCTGACGTTCCAATCGGGTTTTATTTGAGCGGGGGTATTGATTCAGCTGCAATTTGTGGGATAGCGATGTCCATCGTTGAAGGAGAATGCCGCGAGAGTGGCCGCGACTTGTCGGTAGCCAAGCAGCAAATGAAATGTTTTTGTATAGGATTCGAAAAAGGAACTGAATTTGATGAAGGCCGTAAGTGCTTCAATTCAAGCATTGTTGCAAAAAGACTTTCTACAAATGCTGACAAGATGTATGTGAAGCCGTGGCGCAGCGAACGGCCGATATGCTTGGCTTGGAGCTCATTACGGAACGCATGAACGAGACCAAATTTGCGGACAAGTTTGCAGATGCTACCTATTTCAGCGAGCATCACAACCCCGATCTAAACTATGTTGGTAAATTCGCCCTGTCAAAATTAGCCCATGATCACGGCTTCAAGGTTATCTTGTCCGGTGAGGGATCAGATGAGCATTTCGGTGGCTACTGGCACTTCTATCCGGATTTCCTTCGTGCACCAGATCAAACATTTCCCACATACCACATAGATGAAGGCATGCGCGCCAGATTAACAAGTGCCCTGGAAGCAGGGTCTCGACCCGGTTACAAAGGAACTTCTTCGGAGTTCACCGCAACCTCATCCTCGATAGCACGGCGTAATCTCAACAATACGTCTATCTCCTCACTTCTCTGGACGGTGACTATGGCGGACTTTGCAGAGTGGACCAAATGTTACGGCGATCTCGACCCCCAAGAAACCCGAGCAAGTAACCCTGACAATGCAACTTTGACCCTTATCCAAGACACCTGGCATCCGCTTCATACCTCACAGTATATCTGGATAAAGTCTATTCTACCCAACTTCATTCTCACCTGCATGGGCGACCGCATGGAAATGAGTCACTCACTTGAAGGTCGTCCTCCTTTCCTCGATCATCACCTGACCGAATACGTTAATGGGCTTCCTCCCAACATGAAGATCAAGTATGATCCAGTCACTAACGAACTGACCGAGAAATGGATCCTGCGCGAGGCAGCCCAGCCCTACATTCTCGACGAGCTGTATCGACGCAAGAAGCATCCATTTTCTGCACCGATCGTATACAAGAAGGGAAAGCCACTGCATGCAATGCTTGTAAAGTTGGTTACACCCGAGAATGTCGAACAGCTGGGCTTTCTGGACGTGGACATGGTGACGAAGCGATTTGAAGATGCGTTTTCGGATGAAGGTGATCTGAATGCCATGAGATACGTGATCACGGTTGCACAATGGGTCGTGCTGAGCCAGCGCTTTGGAATTGAGAAGGCAGAGCCGCCCGGATGGTAAATGCGCGAGTGACGATAGAGAGATTGTGCGGTATTGTGGGATTTTTGTAAAGCGCGGGTGCGTATTGAGCTGTGCCCAAACATGGGCTCTGACTAGCGTAGCTTGGCAATCCGTTCATTCTTTCCCATTGGATGCGACTCTGTTCGGCCGTGAGACTGATCATGATATTATATTTTATGTCACAAGTCTTGGATGTGCGTTGCTAACGAGATAGTAGAAAAGATCCCACAGCTGCAATGCATACAAATCTCAAATCCTGGCATTGATAGGATGGTTTGCGACGTTTCGAACCATTTTTGAATTAATCTTACATTTTAGCAGTATCGCCAATCGGAACTAATATTAAAATTGAGCGAGGCCAATGATAACAATAATGATTTTGCTACAATCTTGAGTATTCCAAAATCGACTTAGAGAATGTCCAATATGCCAAGCTATCAATATGCAGAAGCCTAAAACTCAAGCACGTCGCAAAGACCTCTCTATCACAATCCCGTTCCTCATTTGACACACCTACGTACTCCTTTTCCTGGTCTTCATGAAAAAATCTAAAGCATTTAGTTCTTCAGCGGAACTTCTAATCGGATTGTGAATGTAGTACGGACCAAGTCGCCCTGCTTCGATCTTATCGCCAATGACATTTAGGTTACTGTTTTGAAGACCCTTGAGTATCTCACGGTTTTCTCTCTTACTATCGATTCCATGACTCTCGTCAGCATCGCTCACCTCATGTTTTTTTCCGTCATGTCCATCCACGATACCGCTTCCACAAGGATATCTATCCACAGCACCACCGGTCCTCAGCACTGCCATCAAAGCTGCTTCTAAAAGCCTGTTTTGTCGCTCCAATGCTTCGATATTGGCTTCCAGTTTTATCTTTTGAGACATTGTGGAGCAATGAGACGACACGATGCTGCCACATGCGAGGGATTGTGCAAGATCCAATTCTGACGCAACATTGTTAGTATCGAAACTTGTAGGAGAAGATTTGGAAAGGGATGGAAGACTCCGGCCACGGGCATCAATGATTTTGGAGCTTGGTGGACTTGCTTTAGAGAATCCGGATCGTCTCAACATAGTCCAAGGGGCTGTGTCTGCAGAGTTTGTTTCTTGAGGTGCACGGTTTTCGGGTGACAGGATGGATGGCGCATCGAATCGAGCCGAGTTCTGTTCTTTATGTGTCGTACCTTGGCTCCTTAAGTCAACGTCTCGAGTAATGTGAGAATCGAATCTCGAATTAATGAGACCCGAATCATCTGGCCAAGCAGCTACAACAGCGTCTTCTTTAGGCAAGAAATTGTTGTCTCGCAAGACCAGGCGTGTTGGCTTGGTTCTTCTCAATGTCTTCGGAAAAGGAATCTGTTCGGCAACGAGCATGATAGGAGAGAGAGACAATTGTTCTGTGAATGATGCATCTCCCTTCGATGAAAGATCCACGTCTGGCTCATTCCTACCAGACATTTCGATATCAATCAGTTTTGTCTTCGCGATCGGTGCATATTCTCGAGCAAGGTTCTTGCGAGGTGGTGCTGGAAACATTGCAATGTCGTGTTTGTCCGTGACGAAGACCTTTTCATTCTGAGTCGGCTTCTGCAGAAGTCCGATGCTCTGACGGCTACACTGAAGATCACGCAACTTACGCATTCGGCTTTTCTCTTCACGACTGGTAGGAGGTCGAAGAGATAAAATATGGGCTGAGTTGCCGTTGCTAAGCAGAAAGGGACTGGAATCATCGCTGAATGAAGACCTATCTACGTCCAGTGGCTTTGTTCTTGAGTATGTGTGTTGAGGGGAGATGCTCAAATGCCGAGGAATTGGAGATCGCGCTCCCCTTAGCAATTGTAGCGGTATATCTGAACAATCTCTTTGAGCAAAGTTTTCAAAAGCGACAGGCAGTGCTTCACCATCAGTCAGAGCCGTTCGATAAACAGATCTGCAGGGTACTGGGGATATCTCTTCATCCTCCTGTCTCCACAGTTTCCGGCTCTGGATAGTCTGGAGAGGTCGAATTGGTGCTGGCGCAAATAGCACTGGGCTTCCTGAGCAATTGGACCCACCAGTGTCCAAGACAGAGGAGCTGATAGTATCTGCATCAATAGTCACAGTCCCACCATATATAACCTTGTCCTCACACGAATCGTTGAGAATAAGCTCATTAGAGTCTGACTGATTTCCATCGGCACTTTGAGAATGGTTGGTGGAGCTCAGATGCGCAATCCATTCGTCCCAATCCCCGGCATCCGCTTCAGGCAAGTCGAGAGATAAATTTGAGACGGCAGAAGACCTAACAAGCTGGTAAGATGTTTGTTGACGCGTAGGGGCATCATGGGTATGAAATACTTCGCAGAATTATCCGAAATTGCATTCGCCGAAATTGATAGAGATGGATCGATGGCTAGATACTTCTTGCCTGTTCAATGGTTCATCAATGAAGCATTCGATGCGAAGAGGGCATATACCAGTCTTTGAGATTCGTTGAACAGTTCCTTGGATCAAGGCATGAGAGGCCCGCTTTGAGTTGCTGTGATGTCAGAGCAAAATCAGCCAGTGTGATTGAAAATTTCTGCACAAAATGCCTGTCAAGATCAATGTGGTATAACAGAGATACTAGATCTTGAAATAAGTGCAGACTATGTACCTTGTCCGCAGAACTTACCTAGGAGACTTGCCAGAAAGAGACAAATAAGATTGCCGATATCCCCGTTTAATCAAAGAGATAGTGGATCTTGTAGTATTTGCCGACTTTTTCAGGGGAATATCTCGTGATCCTAACTCCACATCTGGCCCCGTATTCCTCAAGAAATAAGCTAGCTCATGTGTGTCTTGAGCATTTGCGAACCTCGGCTCAGGCCTCTTGAAGAGATTCCTTGCTGCTGGTTTATTTTTCACCGAATCTGGAACTTGCTTCAGCGGACTGAAGACAAGGTTTTCAGCGTCTGAAAGGTCCGGGTCCCTGCTCGGAGCATCTGTAGCCTTCATGGTCTAGAAACCTGGCATGAAAATTAGGTTGACTCTTTGACTTGAATCCCAGAACATCCATCATGTCTTTGCCACATCTCTATGCACTGTGGTCGGTGGGAAGATATGTATACTGAACAGTGGTCTTACCTGTGGGTCACGCTCATGCTAACACTTGCCTGCCGATTTCGAGGCATACATTTGAGGACTAGCTTAATATCTTGCATGAATTTAGGAGTCCGAAGACGGCAGAATGATTGCAGAATCAAGTCAGCTCACGGTCCAGGATATAATAAGGCCATGTGATCAATGCTATCATGCTTGGAGAGGGACGAATAAAGACTTCACGGTCAGGGGAAAGAGAAAAAGAGATGGGAGAAGCTTTTAGAAGTCAGCATGCAAGAAGTGAATAGATGCCGCTGCTCCGGTTGAGGGGTTGAGGTTGGACAAGAAAGGAAGCCTCCTGCATGAAATGTGTAACCGAAGCATCTGCTTTCAGGAAGCGATCTGCCTACTATTTATTGGATGTTTTAGGATATTCAGGAGTTATTGCTGCTGTTTGACCAAAGCTAGGTTTCGTGGTACTGGTAGATTGTGCACCGAATCGGAAGGCAAGGAAGCGGCTGACTGCAGTGTGCTGGCAAAGATGCAAACTGTCATTTCTCGTCTTGGAAGGTATCGGTACTTTCTTAGCCATTTCGAATCAATAGAAGAGTAGGTTACAGGCTTCAGCCAGCAAGGAGTGTACATAGTGACCAGCGCTCCCTCGGCGTGATCCCAACAGCAGAGACAAGATGGAGGTACTACAGACACACGTTGGGATGGAGCTATGAGCTCACCAATGACCAGTCTATTTAGTAGACACAGCCGGGGATTTGTTGCACGAGATAGATGGAGGGAGATTGACATTTACCCTGACATTTATCCCTTACGCCTTGGGTGGCACAGGAGGCTAAGATGGGACAGGACTAGCGTAGCTGACGCCACGAATCCATCAACCTTCTGCCAACGTCTCATGGTGCATCGTTTCTTTAGGAAAGAACTCGATCATGTTACCAATGGGTCGCTTTGTCCTCAACCCCTCAAGCAATATAAAAAATATCATATATGTAGCCCCGTAGAACAGCCAAGCATCGTTAGTGGTGATAAATTGCTTTGAGTGCGATGTCATTTCGTTGGTTCAGCCAATGCCTGACCTTCCCATCGGATATTCCTCGACTTCATCGGATCAAATGGTGATACGGCCCTTGATGCGTGTCTCAAGGAACTGGGGTGTCTAGCATCATATTAGATTCAATGCGCAGGTTGCAGATGTAAAGTATTGTGGAAGAAAGACAACGAGAACAGCGTTTGTAACTGCCTTTCCTGGAGCTGAATGTAAGAACATTTAGTGACATGTATTGCATACCAACAGGTTTACATTCAGTCCAAGTCGATGGCCTGGTGTCCATCATAAATGAGCATTAAATGGAGATTATAGACTCCGCTCATCAGCCTGGTGGAATCCCCAAGCTGATGCTAAACGACTCGATTCGTGGCTGTATAGGTCTTACCATATTTTCATAACATGAATTATAAGCTATTGATGTGGGCTTCTATTCTATTTGACTGATCTCTCTTTTCCTTTTCTTTTCGTTTTTGCTTCTTTGCCTTCTCCTTATTTTCGGATTATTTTCAAAACTACCAAAATCTGAACGTTTATAATTTAATACAAAAAATATTCTACCTGCTCGAGGGTATGGCTTAGTGGTCATCGATCACTGGTCTGAGAAGGCTTGACGATATGCTAGCGAATTGCTGCAATGAACGGACTGCCAGCGAATTGCTGATGAACGTGTCCTCCCAGAACTTGGGCACCAAGCGAACTGCTTGAGATGGTCACAGAGATTGAAGTCCTCGCAAGTTCTTCTAGAAGTTCTACTAGACTTGGTGTGAAGTTTCCATTAAGTTGTACTGTCGAGAGGCGCCTTTTTTTTATAGCTGGGTTCGACTCACGACTATTCGCAAAGGGATGAATAAATCATTTGGACGTTTTCTTGATTCCGTTCTCAGTCCTGATGCTTCTGGATTTCATCCAATCTATCCAGCGTTCAAACCATATATATAGCTATCATACTATTTTCGCTGTAATTCATGCTGGTCCGCACGCTGTCTTTTTGCCTTCCTGCTTCCACAACGTCCTCGCGTCAGCTCACGGAACAACTCGATGATGTATGTACACCTCTCCCATGCATAGATCCACGGAATCTACTCAATCTAGAAATGCATTTATATTTGGTTTTCCTCTATGTATCGAATCGACGAATAGGCTATCGTGCACATCAAAAGCAGAGCTCGTACATTATACTAGATATATTCGTATACCGAGGATTTTGACCGTATGAAGCCCAAAGCTCAGGCAATACAAGTCCTTCTTAGGCATGGTCATTTGCTATCCAAACTATCCCCATGAGACTATGGCACGATCGTCAATAGATTGATTTAAGAAAACAACTGCCTAAAATATCATATAGTGGCTTCAGGCCCAGCGTCTGGAGGTCTTCAAATCATTGTCATTTATATTTCGGCCAGCCCCCGTATTATTACAATAAACTATAATACATTCATTAAGTATCGTTCTATTCTATGAGACCTAGTTCTTCGCCTTCTTCGGTGGCATTGGCGAATTTCCTTTCGCTCGCTTCCTGTTGAACTCACCAGGCGCCCCCCATCCATTTACAGGGGGCGCATCTTCCATCTCAACATCTTCGTCATCCGCACTCGAGGGCCCCTTCTTCCCATCACTCTTCGCCGCAGACGCACCCGCCCTCAACCTTGCTGCCAGATCTCCCGAGGTATACAAGTTCCTCGCCTTCGCCTCCTCAACTAGCTTCCGCCAATACTCTCCACGCGACAGGCTCGCCGCATTCCCCAGGACCCACAAGCTCTTCCGTGCACGTGTCAAGCCGACGTTCATCCGGCGAATATCCTGCAAGAAACCGATGCCACCCGCGGGAGACGCCCTCACGCAGCTAAAGATGATGATGTCGCACTCGCGGCCCTGAAACGCGTCGGTGGTGTTGAACTCGATGGCCTCGGTGATCTGCGCGCCGTATCGGCGCGAGAACCTGTCACGGAACTCGCGCAGCTGGGATTTGTAGGGAGTGATGACGCCGATGCCGCCGCCACGAGAGGGCACGGCTGAGGCATAGTCCTGTTTGAGTCGATCGTAGAGCAGCATGGCAGATTCGATTTCAGCGATGTTGATAAGCGAGTGGCCTTTCGCGGAGGTTTGGTGCTGGCCTTGGACATCGATAAAAGAGAAGGCGCCGAGGATTTCGTTGCGGTGCCAGGGCGCATTGCGAGAGGTCATCAGATTGTCGCCGTCAAGCAGACGGCTGTCGTAGAAAGTCTTGTTAGGGAAGGCAGATATGTGAGGGTGCATGCGGTATTGGATGTTGAGGAGGTGGACGTCGTTTGGGTTGTTGTTTGCCATGCGCGCGAAGAGAGATTGTTCGTATTGATGTCGTGCTGCTTCTCTGGAGAATACAGTGGGAGGGAGTTGTTTGGGGTCGCCGACTAATATACACTTTGCACAACCGTATTTGAGAGGGATCAGAGCGCTCATTTCGACGCACTGCGCAGCCTCATCAATGACCACAGACTCAAATTCGATATTCAGATTTTGAAACATTTCGTGACCCGATCCCGAGAGTGTAGCGCAGAGGACATCAGCCTCATCGAGAACAGCTTGCTGAGCACGCTTGCGGTTCATATCCGCTGCACGGTGCGCCAGTCCTTCGCTATCTCTTGCGCTGTCAATTTTATTTGAGAGCATCGTTTTTTGCCGCCTGAGTGTTTCAAACTTGTCTTTGACATCGGTGGGCGCCTTCGTGCCTTTACCTTCAACTTCATCGAGTACTGCGCGAGCCTCATTGAGTTGTCGTGAAATTTCTTTATGTTCCTGCATTAGCTTCGACGTCTCTTCACGAGAGTTGTCCACATCGCCAGAACCAATCTTTAATCTTGCCTTAACCAATTCATCCAAGGTGACATCCATGACATTTGCATTCATAGCGTCGCTGCGACCAACTCGAACGATATTGACTTTGTGGAAGCGACCGTCCAAAGTTTTAACACCTTCCTTGAGACGCATCACCAATTCGTCAGCAGCAGCGTTACTCGGCGCGCAGACAAGCATCTTCTTTGGAGGAGGCCCATCACCTTTCACAGGAAAGCCGTTGTGGTTAAGCTGCTTCGGCTGTGGAATAGCTGTGGACTTTTCGCGTATGAAACCTGTGAGCAAGGCACCTACGATTGCTACTATAGTCTTCGTTTTCCCTGTTCCTGGTGGACCTTGGATCAATGTGAAAGCATCATTATCAAAGGCCGATTTGATGGCTTTTGCTTGTGCTTGGTTGACCTTGTAATTGGTAATGATTGGATCCAATTGTTTGTCGGTATAACTCAACATGGGCGATGGACTGGCACTGACGATCTCTGTGCAGAGATCGTAGTATTCGAGACCCGTCAATGCGCCATACTCTCTCTCTAACGGTATAAGGGAGAGAACCTTGGCACCAAAGACAGTCGAGTTCGGTCGAAGGGAAGATACGAGAGATTGACTCGGAACCACTCTGTATAACACGTCGAGGGATTCCTTTTTACGAGTGATGCGCATGACTCGCCCCATACAATGAGGTTCATCAGGTGATGTTGTTGGACGACGAGCTTTCGATAATAGTACAACATCACCTTCTGCAATGTTGATCTCCTTGTTTTCTGCATGTGTCATGACAGTGCTGACTTCGCTAAAATTATCAACGCTTGTTCGATCGGCAACCTTGACCTCAAAAGATCGAGGGCTTTCTTCCTCTCGTGCTTTGACGAAGCTTTGCCAAGCTTCAAGAGTAAGTAGAGGCTGAAAAGTATCTTTATACTCCTGAGGACTCCGGAATTTGGACGTGATCATTGTATAATTGTCTCTTTCCGAGTTGGGAGGGAATTCTCCTTCATGAAAGTAATTCCAGCTTAAGATGATCTTGTGCAATGGCGAGAGATCGGGGGCAAGTCGAGCCCTCAAATCCCTCGCAGACCTTTGATATCTCTGTTTCTTGACAGGACCCCTCGCCTTTTCTCTCGCCAAAGCCTTTTTCTTCTCCTCTTCGTAAGCTGTAAGATTCGCCGTCTTCTTTTTCTTTGGTTCAATTCCAAACAACTCTCGATCCATTGCGGCCGCTTCCTCATCTTCAGATGACTCTTCATCAGAAGAGACCATCACCCCTGCGCCCTTTTCTGCCGCAGGTATGGGTGTAATAGCTCCAGGGCCAATATTTTTCTTAGCAGCGGCAATCGCCATAGCGTCTCGCTTTTTCTTGGCCTCCATTTCCGCTTGGCGCTTCTTCATGAAATCTTTCGTGTCAGCCTTTTGCACCGGAGCGGCTTTATTTGCAACAGAACCAGCCTGAGCACTCAAACCGCCACGAGCCTTGAATGCCTGGGCGGCTTTGGATGAATCTGAAAGTACTTTGGCTAGACTATTAGCACCTACTTTCTCTTTCTTGAAATCATCCTGGACTTTACCAGCCTCTCGCCATTTGTCAAAGTCGAGTTTCTGAGTCTTATTTCCTGGCTGTGACTTGGCGTACGCGCCTGTGGTCGTAAGTGTAGTTTGCTCCTTGGGCTTGGATTGCGAGTCATCAAGAGATGTGCCAATAGCATGTCCTACATGGTATTCTAGCGATCGGAGCAATTCTGCGCGTTGGTTCCCTGTCAAATTTGTTCTAATTTTCTTGTCGACTGTATCCTGAATAAACTCTAACGTCTCTTCCGGGAGCGCAATACTGGCATCCTTTAAGCGCTTCAGCAACTTAGTGATAAGCGACACTGATTTACCGGAGAGGAATTCGTCGCGCAGTCGTAACCATCGAACCATCCTCCTTACGGTCGCTTTCGGATGTTGTAGAAGCTGTTTATGTGCGATTGACCTATCTTCCGAGGATAATTTTGCGTCACTCGGGCTTAAGGCGCTCGCAACAATGGCATAATGCTCAAACGTGTTATCGGCAAATTCCATGGTATCGCGGCAAAAATCCATCATTTTTGCCATGTAGTTCGATCTAGCATTGCTCCAGGCTTCTGTGGCATCAAAAATGACCGCAAGTGTTTGCCAGACTGATTCCCAAAATATTTCAGTCACTTTTTTCTCTTCGTCGGTAAGATCCTTGGACCGTAGAAGACCGCTTTGGCCACACATCTTCTCAATGGCATCTTTGCATATCTTCAAGACATTGCTCATGGGTGAAAAAGTACGCTTGCGAGCCACTCGACGTATGGAAAGGCTAAGCGCTATCAAAGTCTTTGCATAGAAGTCCTCAAGTAGAGATCCGATGGCTTCCATGCGGCCTGCCTGGAGGGTAGCTGTCTTTAGCAAATCGATTGCAGTTTGCTGGACATCAGGCTCGGAAGAGAAAAGTGGAGCCAAGATGGCATTAGCAGATACCTGATCTGAGAGTGACTTTCTCAAATCCTCAGGAGGAAAGTCATTAACGATCTCTAGAATATCAGTGCGATGCTGTGACAACCTCTTGAGTGTATCATTAAATCGGGTTTGTTCCTTAGTCAAAGATTGATTCTCCTTTACGACAAAGTCCTCAAGGCCAGTAATTTGACGCGCACCTTCAAGAGTAGAGGAAGAAAGAAGCGCGTTTCGATTTTTGTTAGCTTGCAAGATAAGTTTCCAGAGAGCTGATGAGCTCTTCGACGGTTCATGCTGCAAAGGCCTTTGCTTATTGATCATATCCTGTTCGACTTCTAGGACCAGCACGTCCAGCTTTAATGTCAGGCGAACAATCGATAAAGCAATTTTTGTGGTTGTAGAGAGCTCTTCGCCCATTTTGGCAGCCTCTGCATCAATTAAAATGCGTGGGAGATATTGCTCCACAAGCCCGAGTATGTCGTGGATTGATACGATGTTAACGGAACCGAGCGTCTCGTTCGCGTCAACCATTCCTCCAACTATGTCCCGAATAAATCGAAGTCCAACCTCATAAGCAATGCGTCGTGCCTCTCGTGCGTACCGATCATCCTGAAAGCGGTCGAGTAATTGACCCGTGAGTGCCTTACACGCCGGGTATTGGTTACCTACCTTTATTGAGTCTACTAAGGGCATGGTCCACGAAAGTGACGAGTCCAGAAGCTGCATGTCTTCGTCATTATCTGGGCTAACCCGAAGCATCACTTGATCAAGAGCCTTATTGTGAAAGACTTGTTCCACGACTGTAGATGATGGAGTGGGGCCCATTGCATCCCAAAAGTCACTCGGCGATTCTTCAAGAATTCTTCGAATGACGGATAGGATGTCCGAAAAAGCAATTGATTCGGTTTGAAGATGTTCAAGCGCCAAATTGCAGATGTTTTTCTCGAGGGATCGAAGATGGTGTGTCATGACTTCTTTGTCCATTTTATTGACCATTGCTTGGACGGCATGCCAGAACGTGGGCAAAAAATCTGTTTCCGCCAGTCCTTGTTGAAAGCGGTCCGTGGCTTGATTTAGGGGTTCGCGGACGTTCCAGTCGAACTCAGTGCCAGTGATGTTGCGCCTTGCCTTTAACCAGCTCATGTACGCCCAGGCAAGGCGGTCCTCGTTGTTGCTAAATAGAAAGAGAGTCATCGCCGGGACATATCCGTTAAGCTTGAGCCTTCTATTGGTCTGTACCAGTTGAAACGGCTTGTCGAACACGTCTTTGAGCAGTGATTCATTTCGAAGAAATACTTCACAATTGAGCGCCTCGAAGATGGCATAGGTGCCTTTTTCATCTATTGCGTTGATACCGCGCCGTGCGGGTTCTGTATCCAGTAGATCTTTCGTCGCGTGATCAAGGCCATCCCGTATTCGTTCTATGTCCAGATCGTCGTAAAAGTTGCAGACCTGTGCTACCTGATCCTCGTGGTACTCTCTAGAAACATGTTAATGTTCTTCTAGTCTTTACAGCAAATCATCTTGTTGAAGCTGCACTCACTCTTCAAGCTTGCTTTTGAGCTCTTTTCGTCCCCGATGATATTCCCGTATGCAAATATCGCAACATCGAAGTTGATCTTCAAGCCGTTTTTTCAGCCATTTTTGCAGTTCCAATGCATCGCGGCCATCGAAAGTAAAAATTATGAGCCCTTGCATCAAAAGTTCCTTGCGCTCCTTTGCCTCCCGTAGGCGTCTCTCCCTTTCACTGGGATCCGTATTTGTGCCATTGCTTCCTTCTTTTGATTGCGGCAAATCTTCCTCGAACCAAAAACTGTTGTCGTCTGGATCAGTTCGAGGGCATAGTAGGTGCAGGCCTTCCGGTAATTTTTGGAGCTTGCTGTGACCAGTCAGAAATCGGTTTACGGGGAAACCCTCAAGCCAGTCTTACAATAAAATTTGGGCAATATCCTCTGACATTGTGATTGTTGGGCAAATGCACCAATGTCAGAACGCAGCCCAGCATCCCAGTACCTAAAGTGTACTAGAAATGGACATCCTCCCTACCAACCGCCGAACAGCACATACTATTCCGCCTCGTACGATTTCTTTTCAGGTGTTATCATGTGTTATTGGAAATCAAAAGCCCGTATATGTCAGTAAAAGAAGGTTGGCTTCACGGGACTACGGGAAAATAGTGGGATTAAGGTTGAAGGGAGTATGAGAACCTGATCAAAGAAGGTGACGGCAGGCTTGAAACTCAAGTTTGAACGAAAGACTGGCGAGTATTCAGGCAATGGAGGATTGGCTCATTTTTCAATCTTTTCTGTAGAGGAGTTTTAGAAAGAGCCGGTTACAAATTGGGAGGTGGATGAAATGACAAGGTGGGGAGCAGCTTTCACGATATTGAAATCGAAGTTCGTCGACCGAAACGGCGTCATCAAAGGAGCACGCGACGCGCCGGATCTCTAGGGCCCACAAACCATGTTTACAAAGGTATGAGTCCTCAGTGATTCGACGAGCACATGTGACAGACGAAAATATCAGAGGTGTGAGAGCTGTTCTATGTCATATCATGTGCAAATAATAAGCACTCCAGATCCAAATGCTGTAATCAAATATTCAAATTTCGAAAACATATTGAATGCTCAAATTTATCACAAGCTCCGATTTCTCCGCCACTGTCTTGCATATCCCCCTGAACATAGTTGTTGTCTCAATTAAATCCTAGAATGTACCTGCTCTCATACTGTCCTTTGACCTGTTCTACATGAATAAGTCACTTGGACTTCCGCCAGGTTCCCCGTGAAGCTAGATCCTCGGGCTTTTGCTGCCTCACAGAGCCCGTAGGGAAAATTATATCGGCACAATGAAATATCTGAAAAAGGTCCACACTGAAACACAAACCGTGCAACGCTCGTACATGTAGAGTACATTTCTACCATATATATTGAAAAGCAGGGAAACATGCATGCACAGAGTAGGTTTTGCGGAAGACACCGCCATCTGGCTTTCTGCAAATGCAAAGCCACAAATATGTCAACCAAGATCATATCAAGCATATCAAACACCCACCGGTCGAAAGCTTTGCCACCTCAACCACCCGACTCTTTCTTTATTTATCCAAGACATCACGAGTCCTGTCCTTGCCTCAAAAGCGCACAAAATCCTCCCACCATTTATATCACCAACCTTTCCTCTGTCTTCGTGCACTCTCCCTACATCTTCTCTTCCACCCCTCTTCTCCACCCTGCCTCCCAATCAATCATTTTCCCCCGGCGGATTCACCTTCCCCGCCACCAACGCAATCAGCGCCGCCCCGACCCCACTCCCATCCTTTGCAATCCCAATCCTCACCCTCCTCTCCCCCTTTTCCCCAATCTCCGGCACCTCCCTCAGCGCCTCGCGGATCTGCTCTTCAAACCCCGGATAGAACTCCACCAGCGAACCATCCACACCGATATCCACCGGCTCCTCGGTGCCATCCTCCAGCTTCCCCGAGTCCAGCACGATAGCAGCGAGCGCAACAGCCGACAGTCGCGCGGCGCGCCGCCCGATGGCAGACGCGATCGCCTGCACGGCGAGCGCGTCCTCTTCGCTTGCGGCGGAGACGCCGTAGTCCTTGTCGAGGGCCTGGCGCGTGATGCGGAGGCCCTGGCTCTTGTCGCCGTGCGCGATGCTGAGGAAGCTCGTGTCGAGGCCCCAGTCCCTCCACAGCGGGCTGGCCTCGGCGATGTTGGTGGTGGAGTGGATGTCGTTGAGGGACGAGTTCTCGTCGGAGAAGAGCGGGACCGCGGGGTTGCGGACGAGCGAGAGCAGGGCGCGGCGGAGGATCTCGCCGAGGAACATGCCGGAGACGCGCTTCTCGAACATTTGGATGCCTGGGTTGTTGCTGGCTGCGTCGAGGGCTGCGTCATACGGTGTTTCGGGTAGGACGGCAAGTTCGTTGTCAAAGGAGCCCCACTCGGTGTTGATGATCATTTCGCCGGTGGTTGTATCTTGGGTAGAAAGATTTGTGAGTTTCGTAATCTTGGAGAGCTTCTCCACGTAGGCGCCGTTCGTGCCGGTGCCAAAGATTGCTCCCAGCAAGGTGCCGGTCTTGCCGGGGGAGGTGTAGGAGCGGGCCATAAGAGTGCCGACAGTGTCGTTGACGAGAGCGGCAACACGGACGGGGAGATGCAGGGCATCAATTTCTTCTTGTAAAAGCGCGCAGACGTCTTTGCCGATGGTGTCTGCAATGTCGAAGCCTTTGGTCCAGCGGAGTAGGGTGCCACGGTTGATGCCGTTCTGCTGTACTGGAAAACTAAATGTGAATCCCAAATCGAAGATTTCCTCTTTTTTAAAGCCTTCTCTACTACTCATTGTCTTCCTCCTTCGGATGTGACCTTCATAGTGTTCTTCGTGATGCTTTTTGAGGAAAGCCTCGATTTGTTTGGCCAAGAAGGAAAAGAGCTCTTTGGAAGTTTTGGCAACCATCAGCTCACGAGGAATGGCGATTTTGGATTGAGTGAGAGAAAAGGTCGTGTTTCCATGCAATTGGATAGAACAGACGCGAAAATTGGTCCCGCCAAGATCAACGGCCATGTAAAGACCCTTTTCGGTTCCATTGGGTACTGCGGTAACGAATGTGGGAATCTGGGACATGGTAGAGCCGGATTTCTGAAGGCCATCATCTATATTTTCAATGGGTGGTCAACCTGACTGAAGTCCCCTCTTGAGATTGAAGCTGCTCTTGGTGAATGACAACTCACGCATCTGCTCCCTGAACCTCTTAACCCCCTTCTGTACCTCACTTGCTGAATACTCAAACTCCCCTGCCACCTTTTGCGCCTCTTCTACGAGCGTCATACTGCGATGATACGGTTTATTAAATGTCCCCGAGGGAGTTGTCACCGGTGGACTAGTACTCTTCGGCAGGCAAACCTGATTCTCATTCGCGAATGGACTATATAATTTAGAAAAGCCTTGATTTGGGAGAGTCCGTGAGGACAAGGAGCCCGAGTATAGAGGATGGTCGAAATGGAGCTCAAAATGAGGGAACAGGAATTGGATAAGTACAAGAAAGAAGACGATGCCAATGGCTAGCCAATGGCCTGATGCAGCCCTGCTGCAGATTCGGCGAAAATCTCGGGCTGGGATTGGCACGGCCAGGGTGATGATGAATAAGGGTTTTCTTTTGAAGGACGAGGAAAAAATAAAAGAGTGTGAATTATTACTATTTGCCAAATGTTTTTAGTCAATTAGATTGATGTTCAAGATGTAGGAAATGGTACAAAAATGGCCACCAGTGAGCAGCAGAGCATACCCCGCAATCAATCAAACAGCTGAACGAAAAGGTGTTGTGGGTAGATCATGTACGCAGGTGAGTTAAGGTAGGGGGCTAGATCTGAAGCGGGGTTCGGGGGTTCCAGGTTTTGGGTGGTGCAACGCAGTGTTTGGTTGTTTCGTGTTGACCTTTCTGACGAGAGCGGTTGCGTAAGGTACTTGCCCCCAATCCCTACCTTAGTAGGCCAGAACCTGTCGGTGTGTATGCTCGTGGTGCAGCGGCGCAGCTGAGGGGCTCACTTGACAATCTCTCTCCGTGTTCGAGATCCCTGCGTCTGCGCTCATTTGCCTGTGGCAATCAAATATTTAAACAGGACCAAGATCCTGAAGCACAGCAAGCCCTCGAGCTTCTCTTTACTTCCCACCCGGCCAAGCTCCATCCCTGCCTCTCTCTCTCTCTCTCTCTCTCTCTCTCTCTCTCTCTCGTCGCAGAGGACGCCCTCTCACCGTGCGACGATGTACGGCCACCATCCGCCACCGCCTCGTAAGTCAATTAAATCCCTCAACCACTTCATGACCCGCACTTGGACGCCCCTTCGTCAACCCCTCCCCTCACAAACTCTTTCACCGGAAGAACCAATCAAAAGTACTCACCCTTCTC
The DNA here is from genome assembly GCA_021030915.1 of Astrothelium macrocarpum. Lineage (NCBI taxonomy): Eukaryota > Fungi > Ascomycota > Dothideomycetes > Trypetheliales > Trypetheliaceae > Astrothelium > Astrothelium macrocarpum. Next base: position 99,415 of record JAGEMR010000058.1, on the reverse strand, counting down.
TCCCATAGGCTCTCCTATTCCCCCTCAATCCTACGGCGGCCCTCCCAATCACGCCCCACCACCACCTCAGTGCCCACCCCCGTGGCGCGCTATCTGGGACTTCCACGCCAACCGATACTACTTCGAGAACGAGCAAACCAGACAACACACCTGGGACTTTCCGCACGCACCAGGTTACACCGCGCCGTACGGGCCCCCACCACCAGGCGCCGGCCGATCTCCCGGACCACCGCAAGGCTACGCGCCTCCGCGCCCGGGCGCCTCACCCGCCTATGGCGGCCCGCATCCCCCGCCGCCGCCAGGGAACTACTCGCAGCAGACGACGGTGATCGAGGAGCAGCAGCGCCTGCAGCCCGGCGTGGCGGCGCAGCAGCAGGCGGCGAAGAGCGGGCATGGGGGGCCGGGATGGGGAGGGGTGGCATTGGCGGGAGTGGCGGGGCTGGCGGGCGGTGCGCTGTTGGAACATGAAGGGGAGAAGGTGAAGCATCATTTTGAAGAGGATGAGTGGAAGGCGAAGGAGCGGTGGCGGGAGCACGAGTATCGGGATGAGGAAAGGTATAGGGATGAAGAGAGGTGGCGGGATGAGGAGCGGTTCAGGGAGAGGGAGTATGTGGATGCGCGACCGGATTATGTGGTGCAGGAGAATCGGTATATTGATGAGAGGCCGGTGGACTATGTGGAGAGGGATACGTTTATCGATGAGAGGCCGGTGGATTATGTACAGGAAACGACGTATGTCGATGAGAGACCGTCGGATTTTGTGGATGAAACGACGTACGTGGAGGACGATGTGAGAGATGATTTTGTGCAGGATGATTTTGTAGAGAGGGATGAGTACGTGGATGAAGGGCCCGGCTACGTTGAGGAAACGAGCTACGAAAGGACTGATGCATGGTAGACTCTTTTTGCCTTTTTTTTTTTTTCTTTTTTGAGTGGAAAGGAATTTCATTTTTTAGACAATTCTGTATCAGAGGCCATACGACATCTCGTCCAAGCATTCTCCAAAGCTGGTATTTGGAACCGCATGCAAAATCATTTTCAGTCCAAGCGCTTCAACATTTGAGATAGTCTTGCTCAATGAGAAGATGTATTGGTATGAGAGTACTTTCTACAGGAGACGAGCTGCGCCATGTTGATTTTCCCCAGTCTCTTTTCCAGCATAGCCTGAGCAACCACCTCTTATTGCCTGATGCGAAGAAGCCGACAACAGCTCGTCCCCTTTCCTGCATATTATCATGATAAAGCGCAAACTATGTAGGTATAGTGGAAACGAATTAGGAAAAGCCGCACTGTCAGAAGGTTGAGCGGACATAATTCGGGACAAAGTACCCGGAACGAAACCACCTCAACACCGTGCTCCCGCATTCAGCCATAATCGCGCCGGCATGGGCAGCGCTCAGGGAGACATTTTCTTGCTACTGAAACTGACGCCAAGTTCTCTTGTGTATACTCGATTACTGATGACCAGGGTGCCTGGGCATTCCACCGGCGTGCGGCATGCCTGGGTACGCGCTCTGAGGTTGCTGGGCTTGAGTTTGCTGGAGGTATGCCTGGTACTGAAGTTGTTGCTGTTGCTCTGGGGTCATGCCATAGCCAGGCGGGAGAGAGGAAGGCTGAGAATTGCTGGGTTGGCGAGGCATTGAAGCTTGTGGCAGCTGGGCATGGTCTTCAGGAGATTCAACAGCCGAAGCACCACCGTCACCATCGACGCCATTGGATTCAGAGGCGGGCTCGGGCGCATTAAGACAGGCCTGACAATTATTAAAATACGTGTCTGGGAGTAGAAAGTGGTGATGTTGGAATTTGTGTGAGCTCACCTGGATGAGATTCTTGCCTTCAGGTTTAGTTACCAAAGGCTGGAGCTTTGGGGTGGTAAAGGTGTAGACCAAACCGGTCTCGGACACGACGAGAAGGAGCACTTGAGTGCCCGTTAAGACAGACAGTTCGTAAGCCTAGCATTGAGGTGGGCGCATTAGTTAATGCGACGCGTTGTGGTGGTTGTTGGGATGTGGAGCGCGTCGTCGAACTCCTCTCCCCGGTCGCACAATTCTGGTTACACACCTTTTTCATGATACCAGCTTTGCGTTTAGAAAAAGTGATATGGCGCCTGCTTTTGTCCTGAATGAATTTGATCTCAATCTTTCGGCGCTCGCGTCCGGGCTTGTCATCATCATCGTCATCGTCGTCGGCAGCAGCGCTGGGACGAGGACGCTTGACGCCGCGGTTGGGATCCTGGGGCAGACCAGCACCATTGCCATTGTCGTCGTGAGCAGAAGGCGATTGTTGCTCGTCGGTGATTTCTGTTGCCATTCTGTTCAGGCGTTCTCACGTTTCTGTTCGGAGGCACGACTCGGATGCGGCAGCTCGCACGAAACGGGCAGTGGCTAGTAAGAAAAGAGAAGGATGATGGATGACCGGAAGGGTTTAGAGGTGTCGGAAGTAGGCTGGGTTTTGAGCGCAGAGGCAGCCGCTGCACCAGAGAGGGGGAAGGCACGGAGCTGAACCAAACCTGGCCCGACCGCCTAATCTCACTTGCAATCCCGCGCCTCAGCTCACTCCCTGCGAGGCCGTGCCAAACCGTCCAGCGCTCTAGCGGATAGTGGGCGACGACAACACACTGCCCGATCCGTGGCCTCTTTAAACATACTGCCTGTCCCAGCGTAGTCCCCACGTCCTCTCGCCTGCCGTCATCGCCGCCCTGCCACCTGCTGCCGCTGGCCATTCACCGTCTGCTCCGCCCCCCCTGCCCCTCCCACTCGATCCGCGGAACGGCGGCCCTACACGTGATGCTGCTCGGACCTGCTCGGCTAGAGTAGGCTAGAGCAGGCGGTAGCCTCGCATCTTCGCTTGCAACGTCCTGCGATTGCTGCGACCCTGTCCAAACCGCTGGCCTGCCATTCGCGCCAATGCACCTCGCCAACCACTCCATACAAGCTTATGCAACGCTTCGAAGCTTGCATCTTTCATCTTAGGGTTACCGCTGTAGTCGCAAGAACTCCCTCCCCTTCCCAAAAGGTTCAACGCCGATCAGCCTGAATGGGCCATGCTTTTCTATCGGTGCTGAAGATTCCGCATGCATCCAATGAGCGGCCCAGCGTCGTGCCCAGCTAGGTATCGCTGCCATCTCCTGCCTTCTCTGCCCTTCTCTGTACACCTCGCCGGCACCAACGCTAATTCCCCACTTGGGACGCGCTTGGAGCTGCATGTCCATTCCTCTGCGTCTTACCTACCTCCACACTCCGTACGTGCGTGCTGTTCACTCCAACTAGGTCCACCTGCAAGTTTGGGCGGTCAATCGTTGGGGATGTCTGTATGTATGTCGCACAAGCCTGACCATGCCCAGTGTCATCCTATTTGATTTCAATTATCGGACCGCATGTGATCCCATGCCTACCTCACCTACATTACATCTTCTTCAGGCTATCGCCGTTTCCGAATTTTACGCGAGTTATGCTTGACTTCATTTATTCATTTCAATGCAGCCAGAGTCTAACCCGAAGATACCCCGATCTTCAATCTCTGTTCTGTAAGAGGTAGTTGGGAGAAAGAAGAAAAAAAATCTTGACTGCGTCTCCAAAATCGACCAATAGTTCATTGGTGATGTCGATGCCCTGAGACGCCTGCATTGCAGTGGACTTGACCGGAACAACAGACCTGCCAAACTCATAATTGCAAATGATCAAGCCATGCCCGGTCACTCATTTTTGTCATGATCCTTCGTTTATTCAATTTCCTTTACGTTCTTCAGTGATTGGTGATGGAGCAGTCTCTTTGTCTCCTTATGATGGTCCATCTTTCATAGTCTGTATCGCTATACAAAAAAGGCTTTCATGACACAATGAACCTTTGTCACTGACCAAAGATATCCAAAATGACTGCAGATTTAAATGGCAAACAAATCTGGGAATATAACTTACCAAGACGCTACCCAGAATAATTTATGAAAACAAGATCTCACACTTCAAATTCGTCAGAACTACCCAATTCCTGCAATACCAACATCCGATACTTGATCCTCACGACGTCCAAATCGACCATCATGAAGATTGCTACTCTCTTTACCCTCTTCGCCTTTGGGCCCCTGCTTGGTGCGTACGCACTCCCCACAGCCACGAGCAAGAACCCTTCCCAATCCAAGCCAACTGAGCACGAGGTGAACCCTGACTTTATTGCTGCACTTGCTGCTGAAATTGCAAAGCAGCATGCCAAGGCTCCTCCAAAGCCTTCTCAACATGCTTCACCCACCTCGTCCTCAGTCGCGAAGCCAACGACGATAACAGGACCAAATTCAAGCTCAGATCCTAATGGAGGAAGCACTGGCCAGGACAACCTTTTTAATGCTGAACACAATGAAGAGCATAATTAAATGTAAGTACAATAGAAGCGAGGCTAATGTGGCTACTAGTCTTTTCTTTTTGATAAGTGTTCCATCTTGGCAGAGGCGAGAGACTTGCTTTCTCTGGCCAGAGCAGCTACGCATACATAACGAATTATCATCATGATTGAGGCTCTGTTTTGAATAGCTTTGGTTTTATTGATTGCATGGCGACGCGTGAATCAAGAGTGCAAGTGTTGGTTTTTACTTTTAATTCATAGAGTGGATAGGACTCTTGGCACTACTAGCTCCTGAGCTGTATGATGTATTTTTTTGAATACGTGAAAATCCGCGCCTACTATACGAACCTGTCGACTAGAAAAGATTGCAGAAGTCTCCCTTGAGATTGCTTTTGCAGCTTTGCGTAATGTCTACTATTTCTTTTGCTAAATCTTGGCTAATAATACAAGTGAATCCCATCCTCCCAACCCTTCAAACCCTATCTCGTCGCCCCTTCTATAAACTTCCTCTCCAGCCTTCCCACCTCCCTCTTAAAGCCCTCCACCTCTTGCCAACAATCCAATGGCCTCCGATCATTCGTCCTCAAACACGACACCAGCTCCTCCCTGGCCTTCTCCACCCCAGCATCCATCTTCTCCACTTTTTTGCTCGCCTCTAATTTTTCCCTTAGCACCGCAATCTCCTTCTGTACGGAGTCTCGCGAGAGCTGCTTAGACTCGTCGTTCGACTGGCCGGCGAGCGCGGACTTGGCCTTGTCGAGGAGCGATGGATCCGAATTCTCTTGTGAAGCGGAGGGGTCGGGATCAGAGGTCGCTTGAGCGGTGAGGGCGGAGAGGTGTTGAGCGGATTCGGAAGCGAGCTTCTCAAGTTCGGCTGTGACGCGGGACTGGATTCGGAGTTCGAGATTGCGGGCACGGGTAGAATCGGTCTGGGGGAAGAATCAGTGATTATAGGCGCATTATTATACGGGTAGAAAGATAATCGTGAAAGACATGGTAAAGATACGGACTTACCTCGGAACTGTTTTGGAGGGAATCTACGAGCTCGGAGGAGAAGCGGACGGGTTGGTCCCTAGCAATGGGTTAGAAGGAATTGAATGCTGCCAATGGATGTCCTGAGGATTATTTACGCTGCGAATATGTGCTGAGACGGTGTTCCGGCTTCTTTCGACTCGCCGGCACCCATTTTTGGTGGTGTTGAAAGGGTACAGGGAGCTGTTTCTGAAAAATTGAGAGCCGGAGGTTGACGGCCGCCGCAAAGAACGCATCCACCCACCCTGTAGTATTCACATTGTTGTTTCCCCTCGTCACGAACAAGAAGATACAACCAGTCTCTGCGATGCTTAATAGCACGCCTAAACCCCGATTCAAGGCCGACGTTCCATTCAGGAGTTGAAAGTGCCGCCCAAACGACGTAATTCTACCCCGTCGTCTTCATAATGGTGCAAACAACTTTGGCCTCCTGGCTAAACCAGCCTCAAACCGGCCAAAAGAATGTGCGCGTAGAGCCACGCACAGACACAACTTCCTATGCTTCGGTACTCTCAAGCTTTCCAATCGATCCGACCCGTCCGATCAAAGCAGGCGAGACCCTAAAGTCGCATCCACGGTCCCCCCCACGCGCATCACCATCATCAGCAGAACCGAAAACTCCGCGAGACAAATCCGCCGCCAACATCGCGGACCCTGAGATCAATCCATCAGACCAAACGTCAGCATCGCCTACGCTCACCAAATTCACCATATCCCCTTCTCTACCCCATCTACCACCCACAGTCACCCTCTCCCCCGTAACCTCCACCACTCTCCCCTCCTTCCAACGCCTCAACACCCTCCTCCTCCCAATCCCCTACCCGCAATCCTTCTACACCGACATCCTCACCGACCCCACCACATCCTCCCTCACCCTCCTTGCCATCTGGCGCGACTCGCCCTCCTCCACCGGCATCGTGGTCGGCGGCATCCGCTGCAAACTCCTCCCCTCGCCCACCACCATCTCCTCGTCTCCCGCATCAGACAACACCTCGATCCTATACATCTCGACCTTGGCCGTCCTCGCCCCGTACCGCCGCCACGGGCTCGCGTCGCACCTGCTCGCGACAATCGTGGTGCGCGCAGCCAGCGAGCACGCGGTCCGCCGTGTGGTTGCGCATGCGTGGGAGGCGAATCCGGAGGCGTTGGCGTGGTATGAGCGGAGAGGGTTTGAGAGGGAGGTTTGGGATGAGGGGTATTATCGGAGACTGGAGCCGAGGGGGGCGTGGAGGGTGGGGAAGGGCGTAGGCGTGAGGGATCTGTTGGGGCGCGTTGGTGAGGAGAGTAAGGGGGAAGAAGCTGGAGGGGCTGGAGGGGCTGAAGAGGTGAATGGGGAAGAGGAGGGTTGAGGTGTACGCAGGGGTGAATGAGAGGGGTTGATTTGTTGGCGCAGATGGATTAGAAGGTAGAAGGGATTGCAGGGTCCTGAATGATGAACCGAACGCCCGTAATGTGAAGGAGGATGGCGCGCAGGCGCTTGCCAGGAACCATGGGGTTTTGTACATTCTCTTGTGGTGCATGTCCGGAGCTTGGAGATCAGAGTTCTCCGGAAAGAGGTTCGAAGTGTCACGTACCATATCACTAGATAGATACCCATACTCATCAAGCGATGAACTAACTTAATGGTGAACCAGCAAGCACTTTGAGGTAGCAAAGACGACTAAAAACTCCAAATTTCTATTCGAACCTAAATTCCATCCTTGATACTATAATAATATGTGGGTATCCGGGTATTCTACTACACACTTTCCCTATCTTCCTCTTTCTATGAAAACCTAGCGAACCACCAATTCGTCGCGCACATCCATTGATTTAGACTGCTTTCCTCTGTTAAGCCCACCACCTCTCCTTCCCATTAACGCCATCGCTCCAACCACAAACAAGCACGTCGTCTCATCACCCACCCTCTCCATCTCTCCCCCTATGTTCCTCACCTTCCGTCCCCCTCGCCATCCTCCTCCTCCACCACCCCAACTTAAACCACCCCCCCAAAGCATCCTGCCTCTTCCGCCCGCCGCTCGCCCTCCGGCTCACCCTTCTCCCACCCCACGCACTCCCCACGGTGCTCCCCCGTCTCAGCCCTCTCCTCCCCACACCACTACCTTCCTCCACCCCACCAACATCCCCCACTTCCCCCTCTCCTCCCGCCCCCACACTGCCAGCTCTCGTCCGCTGCCTCCCGCCCAGAATGCCCGCCGCGCTCCTCGCCCGACTCCGCGACGTCCGCGACTGCGACACCGACCCCCAGTCCCGCGCCGCACTCGGCGCATCGTGCAGATCGGCCCACAGCTCCGAGGGCGCAGCAGCAGCCATGGTTTTGCGGCGCGGGGCGCGCGCGAGGAGGAGCGGGGTGCGTTCGTCGGTCGGCTGGGGCCGGGGGTCGTCGTCATTGTCGTCGGAGGCGAGGAGCGCTGCTTCCTCGTCCGAGGGGGGAAACGAGGGCGAGGAGGGCGAGGATGGGGTGGGTGAGTCGATGAGGCCCATGCCTGGGGCGAAGGCGGTGCCGGGGACGGCGGGCGTGGTCGGGGTGGAGTGGCGGTGGGCGGTGGGGCTGGAGGAATTGGTGGGGCGTGGGTGGTGGTCGGGGAGGCGCCAGGAGAGGGCGATGACGCCGGAGAGGAGGATGACGGTGCCGAGGGCGATGAGGCCGGCGTGGAGCGGGGGGAGGCGTGCGGTTTGGTGGAAGTAGATGAGGCCGTCGAGGATGGCGGTGATGTTGTAGATGCAGAAGACGAAGGGGTAGAGGACGGAGGTGGAGCAGAGTTTGAGGCCCCGGTGGAGGTAGTAGAGCTGGGTGAGAGCGAGCACGACAAGGCCGACGAGGATCAGCCAGGATTGGTAGCGGGCGAATTGGTTGGCGGAGGTGAAGGTGGTGACGAGGAGTTCGACGGCGGATTTGGCGAGGAGGAGGGTGTGTGCGGAGAGGATGCCGGAGATGCAGCCGTAACTCATGCCGCGGATGAGTTTGAAGCGGACAGTCCAGGGGCTGTTGGTGCTGATAGCGCTGGCCCATGTGTAGCGGCGGGAGAATTTGGAGGTGGGGTTGGAGAGGCGAGTGAGGACCCAGGTGAGTGCTAGGAGACAGAGGACGACGATGAAGGTGGCAATGATCCAGACGATGAACTCGGAACGGCCGAGGAGGACAAGAAGGCCATCGAGGGAGTGAGAAGGCTCAGGAATGGCGCCATAGAGAGCAATAAGAGCAGCACCAAGAGCAACAAGCAGTGTGCCAACAAATGAATACCGAGTAAAAGGTTCGTGGAGGAGGAGGGAGGCACATATGCTGTTAAAGACGAGACCAGACTTTGATATTCATTAGGTCACGACGAGCCATGAGACCAAATTGAGGGAAAAACATACAGCTTGGAGAGTGGAAAGCACAGGAAGAGGAAGAGTAGTTATTTGGATTGTGGAACCGACAAGATTGGCGACAATGAACATGAGCATGCCCAACTATTTGACCCGGTACAGTATTAGCATCCGTCTTCTTCTGGAATTCTTCCAAACCCAGAGGATGTGATGCTCACCTGCCATCTCCGGCGCCTGTACGGAGGGCGCCTTGTATGCTGTTCATGCTTTTCATCTTCCAGGAGATGCGACTTGCGCTGGAGTGTAAGACCGACGCTTTGGATGCTGGTCGACAGCAGGCCAACGAGGACACCAAGCTGCTCGGATTTGTGCGTCAGTGCATACTCTCAACAACCTTCGCCAAGTAGAGCCCAACCGCAATGATTCCTCCAGGAGGAAGCTGGCCCATGTGCGCCGAGACTTGATGCCGCAGTGGCGTTGGATTATTGGTTTATGGATTAAGATGAATTATTGAGGGCGCCGTTGCCATGCTATCTTTGCGGTAGACTTCGCGACCATATCATTCCTGAGAACAAAGATGCGATGTAGGACAAATCAAGGAGTGTAGGGAGCGAGAAGCCGATTAGAGAGTGTCATGTACAAGTGGTCTTGACGACGGTGGTCATCAGTTGTCCTCTGCAGTTGCAGTTTCATATTGCAATGCGTCGCTGAGGTCACCGGGCCGTGCATGGCGAGGGGCCAGACATGGGCAAGGGACAGCTTTGATCAAACAACATCTTAGCTGGTCATTCGATATTCCACCCCTCTACCACCCTTAATATCTTGACTATTTTGAACTCACAAGCTATACCAATTTCCCAAAATGTCACAAGTCCACGCTATGTCCGACGACCAGGTAAAAATTCCTCTATCATATCCCCCATTTTTATTTCCCCCTCCCATTCTTCTTTACCCAACTAGCCACCTTCTGCACGACCTGACATGGAATCTCTTATAATGATAGGTCACCAGCGAGCTCAAAAAAATGACCGCTTTCATCCGCCAAGAAGCCCTCGAAAAAGCCAAAGAGATCCAAATCAAAGCCGACGAAGAGTTCGCCATTGAAAAATCCAAGCTCGTCCGCCAAGACACCGCCGCCATCGATGCCAACTACGACAAACGCTTCAAGCAAGCCGCCATGTCGCAGCAGATCACACGCTCCACGCTCGCCAACCGTTCACGACTACGCATCTTGGGCAGTCGGCAGGAACTGCTGGATGGCTTGTTCGAGCAGGCGCGAGGACGGCTGGGCGAGGGAAGTAAAGATGACGGAAAGTACGAGAGCGTGGTAAAGGATTTGATCTTGGAGGGCGCCTATGCACTGAACGAGGGCAAGATTCAGGTGAGGGCGAGGGAGAAGGACTATGGTGTGGTAAAGAAGGCCGCGGAGAGGGCAGAGCGGGAGTATAAGGAGAATGTCAAGAAGGAGGTGCGGGTAGAGCTTGATGAGAATAATCCACAACCCGAGGGATCGTGAGTCGCTCTTTTTATTTCTGTTTGCACCTCGAGATGCGTCAGCAGGCAGGCTGGAGCAAGGCTAATTTGTTTGACAGAGCGGGTGGGGTAACCATCATTGGGGGCGCTGGCAAAATCGATATCAACAATACCTTCGACGAGAGACTGAAGCTGTTGGAGACCGAGGCCCTGCCGAGCATAAGGACGACGCTCTTTGGTGAAAATCAGAACAGAAAATTCCATGACTAGATGGTGTTCAGTCGACTGGAGAGATTCTCTTTGATCTACTGCTCCTGCATCTGTTTCTTGTTCTGGCGCTGGCTATTAGAGATGTAGATGTACAGCTAGACTCATCTCGACGGGTGTGACTTGTGTGTGCTTTCATTGCTGCATGTACATGATTAGCCTCTTTCTTGCTTACTGATACAGCCAAGGCAAGCTTATTCCTGCAAGCAATACGTGATAAACTTCTGAACTTTTGATTGTCCGCGAACTTGGACACCATCCAAGTATCCCAAAAAATGCCTGTAAACCATACTATGCTCTAATCTGCATCGACATGCATATTCTTTTCTTTTCCCAAGAACTTCGTCATCACATCTACGTCTTGAGCATACCCATCCAGACCATTTCTACCGACCAGATCGCCAAATACATTTTTCTTGGGTCTTGGTTTTGTTCTCACACTAAATTCAAGCCTAAATTTCAGTCGCTCTAGTGCATTCTTGGCTTCAGTACGCCTCATGTGGCTTGCGCCTGTATCGACAATGCCATTATGCAATGTTGTGATTTGCTGTGACAATGCATCAATCCTCCGATTGAAATCAATCTCGGCTTCCTTAGTTGGGAATGGTAACGACACGAATCCAGAGTTTATTGCAATATCAAGGATCGAAACAAGCGCCCCAAGATCGGCATAGTTGGTCTTCGGATTTGGCTCGTACAGCGGATTTGAGTGTAGGCGAGTGATAATATTTGAGGACAAGGAAGGATCCTTGAGGTCGCACGAAAGATATGTCTTGTCGTTGAGGAAAAAGGAAAGCGCGAGGTGGCGCCGAAAATCTTCCACATAGGAATGAGTATTTGGTATACATTGAAGAATTCGGAGATAGAGCTGAGGATGATGAACAGTGGCATACGTCGCTGTACCCACGTCGAGGAGCAAATCGCTCCGTTCCCAGCTTCCATCGTCTCGGAGAAGTGCTGCAATTGCGTCTTCAAGACTGAAGAACAGTCGGCCATTAGCACGGATCAAGTCGTCCATGCCTAATCGCAACATCACCTTCAACGCATAGCACCGCGTCTCTGAGCTTAGTCCATGGATTTGAGCAAAGATCTGCAACACCTTGAAGAGACGATGTAATTGCGAGGGAGTAGAAGTCTTTAAGTCTGGGCTTCTGAAAGTTGGGATCACGGGTTCTTCTGTCCTTATAGAGTGCGCTCTGCCTCCAAATTCGGCGAGGATATCGCCAAGACGAGACGCTGTGAGTGTTTCTTTTAGTATTAGTGGATGCTTTTCCAAAATACTCAAGTAAGCATACGCAAGATCATCACGGGATTCGAAGAATGTTTCGTCTAACATCCACGTGATAATTTCACATGGCAACTGCTGAAGTTGTGCCATGTCAGCAACGAATCCAGTGAGGCATGCCTGCTGACGTTCCAATGTACTCTTCAATGCAGTCATCCAGCCAGTCTCTGGCAAAGCTTGTAAAGGAAATGTATTCCTTTTCGAAGGCGTGCTTGGCTCGCTCTCGAAGAAATGCCAGGTCAAGTCTTGTTGTAGAGCTTCAGTCCGTCTAATTGCTGCCATAATCCTCTGCGGATCTTCTTCGGCACCACTGTCGTCTGTAATAGAAGTGAGATAAGCTTCGTCAATGACCCCATTACCCTGTGCAAGCGCTATTTCTGCAGTCTTTGTGGCTTCTACATCCACTTGCCCTTCCTCATTTTCTGCTTCCATCGCCTTCTTGGCGCTTTCGATCCGCTCTTTCGATGATGTGTCATTACTGGACTGATTTGCGAGGAAATTGAGATTCCATTTGTATGATTTCCGAGCTTTGTTTTTCCATGCTCTTGAATTACTATCATTGTCTGTGGTACGTTGTACTCTGGCCGAAGTGACCGTCACAGATTTACTGGGTATTTGTTCATTCCGGTCCTCTTGAAAAGAGGCAAGGGCAGAAGCGGCTTTTTGTCGCGCCATTACTTCGTCTATGTCTTCTAAAGAAGAATCAGAGTCCCCATCTTCAGAATCCGAATCTTTTATCACTATCTCTCCATTTTTCTTGACATTTTCCCCGGATGACAGTGGCGGTGTCAACGAGGAGATGGAAGCAGACGAGGTGGATGCCAACGGAATAGTCGTATCGGAAGGTTCGTGTATGATGTGAGTAGTAGATTTTGCGGAATATTGTTGTATAGTGGTAGGGGAAAGATTGCCCAAATGCCAATCTCCAGCGTTGGATCTTGGTTCGGACTGGTCGGATCCTTCTCGGGAACGATGTAATACTGCTGGAGATTGGGTCTTCGGCGCAGTCGGACGTGATATAATTTTCGGTGTTCCTTCCCTATCCCTATCACGATCCAATGGTGCTTGCGATGGCGTGTTATCCCTCGAATCTGAGTCACGTACAAATTTAGTAAGTTTCTTGGTGGAATTGTTATGTGGAACAGACTTAGTGTAATTTGGTAATCAGTCGCGCTGCGTTTACTCTGGCCCTGCAAATACGGCTTGAAAAAGTCTGTCAATTTGCGACTAGAGGCCATTGTGATGCCTGCACGTAGTTTACAAGGCGTTCGAAGCCTAATCTAAATAGTTGATAGATACTAGCCGAGTTTGGTATTGATACACGGCGCAGTCTGTTGACCAGAGGTAACGCGAAGTCTTCAGGCCAGTCGTCTCCCGTACCCTATAAAAAGCACGGGCTTGCGTTTCAGCCATGAAATTCGACACAAACTCGGGAGAAAGCGTCCATGATGGAGTTGTAGTGTTCCACAATCTTCAACGCTGGACTGGACGGAGATAGTATGGTGATAGGATACGCGAAAGCACGTGATTGTCGCGCATTTGGTTGCAGTCGCGACCGGTGTCGGTCTCGGTCCCGATGCTTTGGAAGTTGCCCGAGCGGCTCTTTTTCGGACCGTCATCCCGTCTCAAGAAATGACACTGCGACACCGCAACCCTGTCTTAGCTGAACCTTGCAGATGATGCCCCTTTTCCTAAAAAGAAAAAAATGCAAATAAGTAGGGGCCTGAAAATTTTGTGAGTCGACGCTTGTGCTTCTAATGTACATGCAATCTGCCAGAGAAAGCGTGGATTTCCATTTCTGGCAGTCAAATAATGCTTGTCACCACTTCTGCTTAGTTATATTAACGTAGATTGGCTTTTCGCCTATGCACGACGATTCAAGCCCCATGTCTATTGCCTTGAGATTTGATTTGCATTTGCCCCTCTTTTCAAGATGGTGTATCAAGCAATTCGGATGGTGAATTAACGCATGTGAACGTTGCAGACGAGTGGACCTTCCCGTTTCAAAGGTGGAAGAAGAAACTCCGGAACAACTTTGTTGCATTCATCTCATTCGCTGTACTGCCTGTTTCTCAATCCGCCCCTGTCTCCAACACAATCCATTGGTGTCTTCGCAAGTCAGGCGAAGGGCGCAGAAATTACTTACGGATGCCCATCCTTGTCTCGTTCGCGTGCGTCGGGAACGCCTCGCGCTACAATTCGGAAAGACAGGTAACTGGAGCAACTGTCAAGGCCCGAAATGACCACTCGTCTGTTGCATCAGATAAAGCTTCTACACGAAAGCACTAATTTGGTAGGTTCAGCTGTGGTCAGCACGATGGTACAATTTGGTATGAGGCACGGCTAGGTGATCTGGGTGATCGAGTCGTAGCAGACTGAGAATCGTCTTCTGCGGCTGTGTTAGCCTCACCGACAAGCTCCTTGATCTTTTCATGCTGAGCAAGCAAGGTCTTCGCAAAATAGAATCACAATGGCAAATCACGTTTGTAAGCAGAAGAGACAGGATAGGTATTTCTGCTCAGTCTCCGACGAAGAATCAGAAGTAAATAAAGCACAGTAGATAAAGTTATGCGCGCATGATGATGCAAGTCTCTGGTGGTTCGGACAAGGCTAAGTCCGACGCCAGGTACGATACGTTGCAGTTACCCCCATTACCCTCTTTTGTCAGCACTGCGGCGGTCATGACCCAACATTCATCCATCAGCCTGTAACCGGTAATTGTTACGAATTCGACTTGAACAAACGTCCTCGCTTCAATCACCTGGAGACCCTTTCAACCATCCCTTCGTTTGCATTCTTGGTCTGCTTAGCTCACTGGAGTGTACTTTCGTCCGTTGTCCGGAGATTTCGCTCGCAGCGGCCGAGCTAGCCGAGTCGGGGTCCAACCTCGTAATACGACAACATTACCATCGATTCCTCTCCGCCCGCACTCTCCAGTATACCTCGAAAACCGCAGCTACCTTTGCATTCACCAATTGTTCTTAATCATCAGACCTGTTTTGATTGATACTGGCGCCGCTCTACAACTGCAGGGCGTCTAGCCATTCCGGCTAATGCCGTTAGCAGAGAGGTGAACCGAGGGCTCCGACAAGAATAACCTTCAGCCCAGCCTGCGGTCGCGATGCCGGTACAACCCTACACCGAGGAGTCTGAACCCAGGAATCCAATCAAATCGAATCCGATCAAAAGGATAAGATGGGCGACCCAGCGTCAGCCAAGCCGCAAAGGCAGCAAGAAGAGAAAGTCCATTGCCGCACGGTTACATATGCGCGTTGGCTCCAAGGAAAAGGCACAGCACCCAGACGTGGAACAGGGCGAGAATCAAGAAGACCAAGGTACCGAGGATGGAAGTGATCAAGGTGGAAATTCCGGGCGAAGGATATTCTTCAATATCCCTCTTCCCGACGACGTCAGAGACGAAGAAGGTCATCCACTCAACCAATTCCCGAGGAACAAGATACGAACCGCCAAGTACACACCCCTCAGTTTTGTACCAAAAAATTTATACTTTCAGTTCCATAACATTGCCAACATCTATTTCTTGTTTATTGTAATTCTTCAGGTACGTCCTGTCCATTTCCCATGAACATTTGGTCCTTTCTAATGGAATCTTTCCCCGCAGATTTTCCCCATTTTTGGTGCCACCAATCCAGGCCTGAGTGCCGTGCCCATCATTTTCATCTTGGTCGTGACGGCAATCAAGGATGCCATCGAGGATTGGAGAAGAACAGTCCTTGATAATGAACTCAATAATGCCCCAGTGCATAGGCTAGTCGATTGGCACAATGTCAACACAGCCGAGGACAAAATCTCGGCATGGCGAAAGTTCAAGAAAGCCAACACACGAGCCATTCTTTTCTTGTGGAGATGGTGGAAAGGGCGCAAGGAGAGAAAGGGGCAAAAAGGCAAAACATATGCCCAAAGAGCTCTAGACGAAAGCAGACAATCGAGAGAAACGGGAAGACCTTCTGCAGACTCTCGGCGCAAATCTGTCCAATCCGACTTTAACTATGACAGCGGTCAAGGAGGCATCCAAATGACGCCTGTGCCTTCACCCCAACCAGGTCAGGAGTCGAAACCTGGCCAAGCAGGCGAGGATCCGTTTGCCACAGATTTCGAAGATGCGCAATCCCGAGAACTGCGTGCTACAGGTGAAGGTGGAGCGCCAGGGTTCAAGAAATTTCGTGGCAGCTTTATCGACCCTTTCAAACAAGTATCTGGAAATGCTCGTTTCAAGAAGGATTACTGGAAAAATGTCCAGGTTGGCGACTTTGTACGACTGTATAATGACGAGGAAATCCCATCAGATATGGTGGTGCTTTCCACCTCGGATCCTGATGGAGCTTGTTATGTACAGACCAAGAACTTGGATGGTGAGACCAACCTCAAAGTTCGTCAAGCGCTCTATGCCGGTCGCCAAGTAAAGCATGCACGAGACTGCGAACGCTCCGATTTTGTTATCGAATCCGAGCCACCGCATGCCAATCTTTATTCTTTTAATGGTGTCGCGAGATGGACACAGCGCAATCCCAAGGACGCTAATGCCCCTGGTACCGATATGGCTGAACCAATATCAATCAACAATTTGCTCCTGCGTGGCTGTACTCTAAAAAATACTGAATGGATTCTTGGGGTAGTCGTGTTTACGGGTGAAGAGACAAAAATCATGCTTAACTCTGGAATTACTCCGAGCAAACGTGCCAAGATCGCCAAAGACCTTAATTGGAACGTCATCTATAACTTTGTGATTCTCTTCTTCATGTGTCTCATCGATGCTCTTATCGAAGGGTTTGCTTGGGGTAATCCACACGCTTCACTCCGGTTTTTCGAGCGAGGGACGAGTGGCAAAGATAACTATAGCAGCATACCTGGTCTCGATGGGTTCATTACTTTCTGGGCTGCTGTTATCCTTTTTCAAAACTTGGTTCCAATTTCGCTTTACATATCCCTGGAAATAATTCGATCCGCTCAGGCGTTTTTCATCTATAGCGACACATACATGTATTACGCCAAGCTCGACTATCCTTGCACTCCCAAGTCCTGGAACATTTCCGATGATTTGGGTCAGATTGAATACATTTTCTCAGACAAGACAGGGACTTTGACACAAAATGTCATGGAATTCAAAAAGTGCACAGTCAATGGAGTACCTTACGGTGAGGCTTACACAGAAGCCCAAGCCGGCATGCAGAAACGACAAGGAATCAACGTTGAAGAAGAAGCCGCCAAAGCAAGAGAGCAGATTGCTCAGGACAGAGAAAGAATGTTGGCCGATATCAAGAGAATGCATCCGAATCCATACCTCAAAGACGACCAACTTACTTTTGTTGCTCCTGATTTCATCTCTGATCTTGATGGAGAGGCTGGACACGAGCAAAAGGCGGCCAATCATCAATTCATGCTAGCCTTGGCTCTTTGTCATACTGTCATTACTGAACTGACCCCGGGTGATCCACCAAACCTTGAATTCAAAGCACAGTCTCCGGATGAGGCAGCCCTCGTGGCAACAGCGCGTGACTGCGGCTATACTGTGATAGGTCGTTCTCAAGATGGGATCATTGTGAATATTCTTGGCTCTGAGCAGGAATTTATAGTCATGAATACTTTGGAATTCAACTCTGCAAGGAAACGTATGAGCGCGATTATAAGAATGCCCAATGGCAAGATAATGCTATTCTGTAAGGGCGCAGATAGCATCATCTACTCACGTTTGAAGAGTGGAGAGCAGGCTGAACTTCGAAAAACAACCGCTGAACATCTCGAGATGTTTGCAAGGGAAGGTTTGCGCACGCTTTGTGTTGCTCAAAGGGAGATCAATGAAGATGAGTATCACGTCTGGAATCAAAGACATGATGCGGCGGCAAACTCGGTCGAAAACAGAGAAGAAAAACTAGATGAAGTTGCTGATGAGATTGAGCAAAATCTTACTCTTCTTGGCGGTACCGCCATTGAAGATCGATTGCAGGATGGTGTGCCTGATTCGATCCAGCTTCTCGGAAGGGCAGGTATCAAACTCTGGGTTCTCACTGGTGACAAGGTCGAGACCGCAATTAACATAGGCTTCTCTTGCAACTTACTCGACAATGACATGGACCTCATTCTCTTGAAGTTTGAAGAAGGGACCATCGAAAATGCCGAGGCTGTGTTAGATAAACAACTAGCAATGTTCAACATTACTGGTTCAGAGGCCGAGCTGCAAGCTGCGAGAAAGAATCACGAGCCTCCTCCACCTACGCATGCCATTGTCATTGACGGTGACGCTCTCAAACTCGTCCTGAACGACCAACTGAGGAGAAAATTCCTTCTTCTTTGCAAACAGTGCCGATCCGTCTTATGCTGCCGTGTGAGTCCAAGTCAGAAAGCAGCTGTTGTGCAGCTTGTCAAGACTGGGCTTGATGTCATC
Organism: Astrothelium macrocarpum; assembly: GCA_021030915.1. NCBI lineage: Eukaryota > Fungi > Ascomycota > Dothideomycetes > Trypetheliales > Trypetheliaceae > Astrothelium > Astrothelium macrocarpum. Next base: position 81,311 of record JAGEMR010000058.1, on the reverse strand, counting down.
ACACTATCTATTGGCGATGGTGCAAACGATGTTGCTATGATTCAAGAAGCGCATATTGGTGTTGGTATCGCAGGAGAAGAAGGTAGACAGGCAGTGATGTCTTCCGATTATGCCATTGGTCAATTTCGATTTCTCACGCGGCTCGTGCTCGTCCATGGTCGCTGGTCGTACGTTAGACTGGCGGAAAGTGTTGCAAACTTCTTTTACAAGGTAAATCCTGCAATCTCGTCATTACTTTTAACCTTGTCGCTAACATTCTTTCAGAACATTGTTTGGACCATGGGTCTCTTCTGGTATCAAATTTACACCAATGGCGATTGCGCATATCCAGTCGACTATACATACATCCTGCTTTATAATCTTGCATTCACATCAGTACCGGTTGTTCTTATGGGCATTTTGGATCAGGATGTAACGGACAAGGTGTCCCTTGCGGTCCCACAACTCTACAGAAGAGGCATTGAGCGCTTGGAATGGACACAAACCAAGTTTTGGTGAGAAGTCTAAATGTTCTCCAAATCTACAAATCTAACCAAATATCCTAGGCTGTATATGACCGATGGCATCTACCAATCCGTCATTACCTTTTTCATGGCGTATTTGGCGTTTTACAAAGCCAATTTCGTCACGTTTGACGGTAGAGATATTGGCGACGCCAAACGCTTTGGAGCCTACTTTGCAACGCCTGCTGTCATTGTTGTCAACGTCTACATTCTCATGAATACCTATCGCTGGGACTGGCTCATGCTCCTAATCACTTCCATTTCCGTCTTGCTCATCTTCTTCTGGACTGGCGTCTACACCGCCTTCACAGATGGTTTTACCTTTTACGAAGCTGCCCCTCAAGTCTATGGCCAGGCGAGCTACTGGGCAACAATCTTCTTGTCCACCATCATTGCACTTCTTCCACGCTTCGCACTCAAGAGCTTCCAAAAGATTTTCATGCCGCGCGACGTGGACATTATCCGAGAGCAAATGCGCAAAGGCCAATTCGACTACCTCAAAGACGCCGATGTCCTTGCCCCACCTCCTCCTGAGAAATCTCCTGACTCCGCCTCGTCCTCCGACATTTCAAAACCCGCAAAACTCATCGGCCATCCGTACAGTCCCGATGACGACCAACGACCCATATACCCACCCTCTGTAGCACCAACAGCCACTACCCATAACCCCCGCAGCAACAACAACAGCGACGGCACTAGCTACACTGCTGATTCCCTTGCCGGTCCCCTCCCACAATCCAGCAATCGCGCCTACCCACCACCCCAACCGTCCTCTAAAGCCGATACCACCGTCGAGTATTCCGCCCAAGGATTTCGCAGTCCCGACGCCTACTACACGCCACCAGCCTCAAACCGCAGCTCTCTCATGAACGCAGGTGCGCCACGCATCTCAATGGATCGGCCGCGCCCGAGCTTCGACAGAATGCGGCAAAGCCTCCAGGAGCCGGTACGAGCGAGCTTCGAGCAAAGCAGGGATTTTACGTCCGCGGCGCTGCTGACGCGTATGGAGAGCTCGTATTCTCAGACGAGTGCGTACTCCCAGCCGAGCACGGACCAGAGACGGAACAGCAGTGTGGGGCCTCTTGGTGGCACGGAGAGAAGTAGGAGTCGGACGCCAGACCCGATGGGGCAGAGCGGACGGAGATATATACAGCCAGGACAGGCGCTGTGAGTGGGTTTATTTTTCTTTTGGTTGGGTAAAAGGGAAAGGGGGAGAAATGAGGGATGACAATGTGTTGATACGATGGAGATGAGTGTAAATAATCTCTTGGCTTCTTTTCTTTCGTTTAGCGGCTGGTTTTCTGTGCGCCTTGTTGGGTGTTCCGGGTGTTGCATTGGGAATGGTTCTTGGTCAGCATGTGGGTTCAACACGGTCCTCTCGCTCATCCACGCGTTCTTTTGATACTAGAGGCTCAATTGATGTCCTCTTTCCGTCTCTCATTTATTGTTAAATACTTAACTCACCAGGATTTGGAGGGGAATGCCTGCATGAGATGGCGGGGGAAAAAGTAGGTCATTTGCAAGAAGGGCTCGTTCAGCACTTTTTTTTTTGAGTATTGGGGGGGAGCTTAGAAAGGGAATATGGTGTTTCACGGCGTCGATTCGTTTGTATGTCGACATACTGGATTAGATACAATTCTTTACTTATCGTCTGAATGGAAAGTTTACAATTTGTCAAAATTTTTGTCGTGTAAAGCCGTTACATTAATGGAACAACCTGTCTAAAGAGATGATTCTTAATTCAACCATCCTGTTGGGAAGCTTACACCAGCTTCTACAAGAAGGTTCGTCGTAGACTGCGAGAGATTATGAAGGCAGTCAATAGTGAGAATAGTCGTAGCTCTCAAAAATATTTTTCAGTCAATTCCGTTAGATGGCTTGAAATGATATTGAGACTCTCTCACGAGTTTATAATGAATAATTTTTCTTGACATTTTCCGTTTCTTCATAACGACGTCGAGTGCCCAAATTTCTCACGCATGAGCTTAGTCAGCCAAGAGAAGTTTCGTCAGGGGGTGGACAGAATTGACGGGGCAACCTCCGAGCGCCGAAATGAGACGAATTTATCGAATTAATTATCACACATACGTAAATATGCGCCGCCCACCATTTTTAATTAATAATTTATATTTTTATGGCATGTCTGCGATACGCGCACGAATTTCTATTATAATAATTTTATTCCATTTTTATTATAATAATATTTTTATATCCAAATTTTTTATTCAATAACGACATCGTATTTCTTATTTTAAAATATTTCAAATAAATTTAATTAAATTCATATTTAAATTCTCAATTGAATAATTAAAATTGATAATATTATAAATTTATTTGATTTACGTTATAAATCCATTTTTTTTTTATATTATATGATAAATCATTATTCTTTTGAAAATAAAAATGATGAAAATATAAAATTGATTTTATATATTGTTAATAATAAATATGAATATATTCAGATAAAATATTATTATAATATTATTTAATAATGAATTTATTATTCAATAATTTCATTTTATAATATTTAGATTATTCAATTTTTTATTAAATAATCTCCCATTTTAATTGAAAATTTAATTTATTCTTATTTGGACAAAATTTTGGTAGAATATATGAATATTTTATACATTCATTTTTATAATTATAAAAAATGAGAGGCCTTTTTTTTTATTATGAAATTCATATTATAAAATGGAATTTATTATCTTTTTATGAAAATTTTTTAAGAATGTTTTCAGATTTATATCGTATTTCTTTTTTATATAATATTATAGACCGGATTTATTTTTTAGAATCATAATATATTTTATTTATTCATATTATAAAATATTAGAAATTTTTAAATATTTAATTCTTATATTTTTTAATATATTTGATTCATTTTAATTTATTTATAAATTTAATAATTTTAATATATTATATATGATAAAGATTAATATTATTTATTTTATTAATATGACGTTTGAATATACGAATATTATAAAATTCATTATGATGGTCGATTTAAATATTAAAAAAAATATAATAAATAGAATTTTTTGAAAACGAGAATAATATATCGAGATTATCGTGAAATATTTTTGATATATAATTAAATTTTTTTAAAATAGAATAAATTTTTCGATATATTTTTTAAAATATTTTATATTATTATTAGAATCATTTATAATTTATATTTTTGATGATATCATAATATATGAAAAAATATTTATTAAATTCACGAAACGATTTTTTATTATATGTATTAAAAAATCGAATATGAAAAATAATATCAAATTTTTTACGTTTTGCCGAATATTCTAATATATTTGGCCTATTTATACGACGTATGGAAGGCGCCATAATTGAAATCAAAAATGAAACTATTTTATTGTTTTATTGTGAATAAGATGAGACGGAGCTCGGAGGTTGCCCCGTCAATTCTGTCCACCCCCTGACGTTTTTCCAAGACGCTTACAATCGCGAAGTCCATCCAACACCAAGCTGCTTCCAACCATCATTAGAGATCTATTCTAGAAAGGTAGAACGATACAAGTTGTCGACCTTGAAATGCATGTGCTTGACTTATCGTCCACATTTTCATGTCTGTTCTGGCATCGAAATGCTCAATATCATTCAGTCCAACTTCTTTTTGCTTTCGCTAGGTTTTCTCCAGGTTTACTCTTTGTCTGTCACATCATGCCAGTCTATGCATTACCAAAAGAAAAGAGTCATCTTCAACTTGTTGTAGTTATCTAAGTATGATTCTATGTATAGACTCGGAACGCCTGTGCATATCCGAATTTGAGGTAGTCTGGAATGCTCAGCTGCCCTGGTTACCATGAATCACTCCCTCCTGCATTCTGATCATTCTGAGTTATTATAAAATCGGTGACCATATGCTTTGCATTCTAGTCGCATGTATTGATTTCAACTCATCATCTTGTTTACGTCGAATCTTGGACGAGTCATTCTTTGTTCGACGGCCTTTCATGATGAAGCGATTCACATTCACTAATGCTTCCACATCTGCTCTGATTTTCTTTTCGATTTTCGTCCAGTTGGTTTTTGCGCAGGAAACAGTCATCTACCCGGGATATGGTTTCAGCTGGTACGGCTGTTACAATGACGTTGCAACAGGAGCGCTCAATGGCGACACAACCTCTGGCTCTAACATGACCGTCGAATACTGTGCTTCTTTCTGCCAAACATTCACTTACATGGGTGTTGAAGGAGGAAACTCCTGCTACTGTGGCAATACCGTAGATCCTTACAGTCATCAAGTGACGACTGAGTCGGGGTTGACTTGTACGGATAACGCATATGCTTGCAGCGGAAACTCTTCTGTAGGTTTGACCCGGCTTTAGACTTTACAGTATTAACTGGATCACAGGAATTTTGCGGAGGATCTGGTACGCTGGATATGTACTCAAAGCCTGGACGGGCAACAACCGCTGCTGCACCTTCAGACACCGGGAGCTTTGACTATGTTACGGACTCCGCAGTCGTACCACAGGCAGGACCTTATGCATATATAGGGTGCTATCTCGATCCAGGGTATCCCGATCTGATTCTGGATGGACCTAGCTTTCAAAACGCCTCCAATACTGTGGAATTGTGCTATGCTTTTTGCAGTAACTCCACATATAGCTACACGTACTTTGCCGTGGAAGGTGCGAACGAGTGTTATTGCGGGAATTCTCTGAATTCCGGCTCGTACTCGGTAAGCTGTCAAGACGAGTGTTACGAGTGCTGTCCTGGCAATCTGGCCGAAAAATGTGGTGGCTATTATCGGGGTGGCGTTTATCAACTGAATGCACCAGCATACGTCGCTCCTAACCAGACTGGGACTTGTACGTACAATGGCCCTGCAACTGCGATTCAGACGGTCAACTCCGTGGGCTCGACTAGCACATACACTTATTATGGACCCATTACAACCGGAACCACTTACACTGTGGTATCCACAACAAATACCGTAGGATCCCCGACCAGCTACACCAGTACTATCCCAATGTGTAATGGCGGAAATTGCAGTCCGAACCCACACACACCTGGCGGAAGTATAACAGTCAGCCATACACCAATACCAACCGTTCCAACCACCGCAGACAACTGCACATTCCAAGGATGCTACGATGATAATGGCGGTGGGAGAACATTGCAGTATCGGCAAAACCAGCTTTCTACAACAAACATGACGATCGAAGAATGCGGCATCGCATGCATTGGTGGGGGCTACTCGTATTTTGGCGTAGAATACGGCAGCGAATGTTATTGCGACTACTCCATCCAGCCTCCTCATGCTATCGTCCAACCTGGCAATTCACAAAATCTCACCTGCTCAGACCCAACTTATGCATGTTCTGGAAATCCTTTTGAACAATGTGGAGGTTTCGCTACCATCGACATCTACTGCTGTCCCGCTTCGGGTTCCTCCAGCAGCAGCAGCAGCGTGCTGATAACCTCAACTAGTCCAAGTGTTGTGAGTTCAGCAAGCATCTCATCCACATCTAGCGCAGTCGCCGTGACGGGATCCCCCATTGCTTGTCCGCAAGCTAACTGCACCACCTATACCGACTCCACTGACACCACCTATGAAATTCTTTGTGCTTCTGACAGCAATGGTGTCGGAATGGGTGCAGTTACGTCGCAACCGAGCTTTGCAGCCTGTGTATGGTATTGTAGTAGTAATCTTGGCTGTGTTGCGGTGTCTTACGTGATCGGAGGAGGAACATGCTATCTGAAGAGCGCCCAAGGTGCAATCAACTCGAACTCTGGAGTCCAGTTTGCGGTCTTGCTGAGCCAATTCACTGGCGGTTGTTCGCAACCAAACTCAATCTCAGCTTTCAGTTCCAGCTTAACTACGAGCAGCAGTTCCATTTCGAGTGCTAGTACATTCTCGAGTCTAAGCAGCTCTGTTTCGAGTGCCAGTACACTCTCGAGTTTAAGCAGCACTTCTGCTTCAGGGACAACCTCTGCATCAGGTTCTAGCACCGCTTCCAGTTCAAATACGGTTGTCAGTTCAAGCACTACTTCTCTCATTAATGTTGGAAACAGCTTAAGCACGAGTGTCATCTTAAGCTCAAGCGCCAGCACCGTCTCAAGCACCAGTACTATCACAAGCACCAGTATCATCTCGAGCAGCAGTGCCATCCCAAGCACCAGTACCATCTCGAGCAGCCCAAGCGCCAGTGCCATCCCAAGCACTAGTGTTATCTTAAGCAGCAGTATCATCCCAAGCACCAGTACCATTTCGAGCACCAGTGCCATCTCAAGCACCAGTGCCATCTCAAGCACCAGTGCCATCTCAAGCACCAGTGCCATCCCAAGCACTAGTGCTATCTCAAGCAGCAGCACCATCTCAAGCGGCAGTGCCATCCCAAGCACCAGTACCGTCTCGAGCACTAGTACCATCTCAAGCAGCCCTACCATCCCAAGCACCAGTGCCATCTCAAGCTCAAGTCCCAGTGCTATCTTGAGCGCAAGCAGCAGTATTATTTCAAGCATAAGCTTGAGTACAAGCGCTATTTCCAACTCAAATTCAGATACTATCTCAAGCTTAAGCACGACGATCATCTCAAGCTCGAACACAAATATCATCTCAAGCTCAATCACGAGTGTTATCTCAAGCTCAACCGCAACAATCATCTCAAGCTCAATCACGAGTACCATCTTAAGCTCAAGCACAAGTGCCATCCTGAGCTCAAGCACGAGTCCGATATCAAGTTCAAGCGTGATTACGATTTTGAGCTCAAGCACGAGTACTATTTTAAGCTCAAGCGTGACTGTCATTTTGAGCGCAAGCACTAGTGTTATCCAAGGCTCAAGCACGAATGCTATCTTGGGCTCAAACACGAGTACTGCTTCAAGCTCGAGCACAGGACCCATTTTAAGCTCAAGCGTGAGTGGAGTTTTGAGCACAAGCACCAGTGTTGTGCCAAGCACAAGCATCAGTGTTGTTCCAAGCTCAAGCACCGATGTTATCCCAAGCTCAAGCACCGGTGTTATCCAAAGCTCAAGCACAGGAGGCATCTTAAGCTCAAGCATTGGTATTATCCCAAGCTCAAGCACAGAAGGTATCTTAAGCTCAACCGGGAGTGTCATTCTGAGCACAAGTACCGGCATTTTCCCAAGTTCAAGCGCGGGAGCCATCTCAAGCTCCACCGGGAGCGCCGTTTTGGGCACAAGCACCAGTGTCATTCCAAGTACGAATGCCATCTTAAGCTCAAGCACAATTACCATCTTGGGCTCAAGTGCTAGCCCAAATTCGCCATTAGGCTCAAGCAGCTCAACCATTGGGGGCAGCTTGGGTATCACACCCAGTTCAAGTATCATCTTAAGCTCAAGCACAGTCACTATCTCGGGCTCGAGTGCTAGCCCAAATTTGCCATTCGGTTCAAGTAGCTCAACCAATGAGGTCAGTCTGGGTATCATGTCCAGTTCGAGTGCCAGTCTTGGCTCAACAATGACTTTGAGTCCGAGTAGCACAAACGGTCTACCCAACACCAGCGCAGTCTCAAGCTTTGCAGTTCCATCGTCAACTGTGCTGAGCACAGGCGTGACAAGTTCAACGACCAATTCAGTGACGATTCCTCTCTCGATAACAACCAGCATGCCACTGCCAATCAGTAGTAGCACTCCAGCTCCTATCAGCACTCCTCTAGCGTTCAATACATCATCTTCCCAGATCTCAAGCTTGTCGTGGACAAACAACATCACTTCTCAAGCGCTTACTACATCGCTTTTTCCAATGCCAAGTTCTCAAAGCACAGCTACTTCGGCAATGCCTTCTCCATCGACTGAAGCTTTCATCTCAAGTGGCACCATTCTTGCCAGTTCTTCGAGCAGCGAAACAACTGTCAACACTTTGCTTTCGATTGGTACCACTTCATCCCTATCACTAAGTAGCTCCATCCCAGCGGCTAGCTCTCAGCTATCGGTGTCCTCGGGCTCCATATCATTCACCTCTCCACCAAGCATTTCCCCGTCAACAGCAAGCCCTATCCCACAGCCTCCACCATCTCAGCTTACTTCACCTTCGGTTCCAAGCCCCGTTATAACAACGACGCCTGGAACAGTAACGCCGCCTCCCGAGTCCTTGTCATCTACAATGACCACCGCAGCACCTGGAAGCGTAAATTCGGGCAGTCCAGTCAGCATTAATAGCCCTAATTCTCTTTCGTCTGGACTTCAGTCTGGTACTCCAATGATTTCGTCTGTGTCCACATTTTCATCGAACGCAATCCCGATGTCAGTCAGCATAACGGCCACAGCGTCCTGTCAAGGATGCTCAGAGATCATTCCAAGCGTCTCGACCACACCTCCGCCAGTGTCATCAGAAACGCCATTAGCGTCTGAAGTACTTAGTAGTCAGGCCCAAACCACCCTACCAGCTGCGCCTCCCGTATCAGAAGCTTCAGACGGCCAAATACACGCATCACTACCAGTTTCTGCTGCGCCAGTAGGGGGCGCAACAGTCGTAACAACGACCGAGGGATGCCGGGAATGCGAAGGTATGACTATGGGTTTGGGTTTCTTGAGTACTAGTGTCGTGAGCACATTTCTGCGAAACGTGACACTGGGAGCGGGATGTCCATGTACTAGTGAAGTGGTGCAGACGTGTTCGCGGGTTGCAATTATAAGACAAGTAGGATAGGGTTGAGCAGGCGGATAGTGCAGATGCCGCGATCGAAGCGAGAGTTTGCCGATTTTTTATTGCGATGTTCGTAGTTGTAGGTTTCGAGTGTTTGCCAGTTTCTTATTGCTATGTTCGTAATTTTAGGTTTTGAGTGTTAGCACGATATTTTCATCTGATTCAAATGGAACAGTAGCTTAAAAAAAGGGCGGTATGGTACGAAATGTCGAATTGTGAATGTCATTATCCGAGGTAAAACAAAGCAATTCAGACTGAGAAATGAAACCCAATTAGGCCTGTGCCAATTGAGATGCTAAATGAGATGCCAAATGACTCTGCCAAAAAATATGGAAGACGTACCTTCCATATTAGAGACAATATAGGACTGACGATATTAGAGGCAGGAAGCGTATCACCTTGCAATTTCAAACACAACGATCAACAACTTCGGCGACTTACGCAACTGACAATAAATGATGCCGATCGCAGAAAAGCAGAGATAATTTGTGGCAAGCCTCATTTGGCTAATGCATATTCAGAGCGATATACAACGCCTCCAGACCTCTGCACCACCGCCATTCGCAGGCGAAGATGAAAAACAATTCGTGAAGCTGGTCCAAGCACGCCTTTCGAGCCTCTGATGAGTCCGTGGTTCAAACATTTTTTCTTAAAAACCACTTCACGTTCATCTTCATCAAACCAATCCATCAGTCAATTAATCATTCTCACCCGTATCGATTATCCTCTACTCCACCTCACCCTCCTTGGCACCCTCAAAGTTGGTGCCCTCCACCAGTTCCGGGATGTCATCGTCGTCATCGCCCGCACCATCCTTCTTCTCGCCACTGCCGTCTTCGCCGCCCTTCTCCTTCTGCATGGACTGGTAGGACTCGGCGAGGCGGCGCAGCGACGCGAGCGAGTCCGGCCCAAGCTGGTTGAGGATGCCCGGGACGAGCTCGGTGAGCTCTTTGTCTTCGCCGGCGCCGTAGATGGCGAAGGTGTTAGCGGGAACGGAGGCGTGGACTGGAGGAAGAAGGATGAAGATTAGCTGGGAGTTTCAGGTGGAGGATATGGGATGGAGATGCGAGTTCAAGGCGGGGGGTTATTGCTTGTGGAGAGATAAGAAATAGGTAGCAAGTAATTACAGCAGCGGAGATGGTGGGAAAGGGATGTGAAATGAGTGTGATGTACCTTTAGGAGCAGAGAAGTGGATAACGTTGCCGTCGCTCTTGAACATGTTGACTTCCTCGATGGCTTGAATAGGCTGGACGTTGGTCTTCTTGAGCGCGGCTTGGAGCTTCTTGTCGTCGTTACCGGCGCTCTTGTGGACTTTCTTCACCTTTCTCCTTGGGGTTCCTTTGCCGCTATAACGATTTTAACCACGTTAGCTACTATGCCCTTATGTGCGGAAAAGGTTCGGAATGTGGTGGAGACTAGGAGGAGGCTTGTGGCTGTCGCGTGGTCGTTGAGATTTGATTGTTAGCTTACCCTGTCGAGGTCGTCGAGTTAGTAAAACATAATGTGAAGCTCTACATGGAACTGCAGGAATTGAGTGCGAGCTAAAAAAGGGTAATGCACTTACCAATGCGTACGGACTGCTGCATACGCTTCAACTTTTCGGTATCCATATTGCTAATTTAACCAGCAAGCTCTCGCCGGAGGTTTTGAAGGTGGCTTTCGGCTGCTCTGGACATAATCGAAAATCAGCCTTCTCGATTTTCATGAAAATAGATCCAGATCGTACTCAGCGATGGGGTTCAAAATTGGTCCGAGGGCGTGGAAAAATGCAAAGGTGAGGTTCCAAGAGCTTATACATGTACGCGGCATTCTGCCGCCGAGAGTGCGATTTTCGCTTATCCATCGCAGCCACCCTTCGTTGTCTTTCCTGATCCTCACCTTTTGAAGCTACCCGGTTCCGTCAAATACGATTCGCCTCAATTCATGATGCAGCATTCAGAGATACTCGCTGTTCGTACGCAGCTTTATACGAACTCGCATCTAGACTCTTCGAGGTCGTGTCTCTGCTTTACCCTACAGGGCAGAATTACGAGGCGGAGCAAATCTACACCATTCATATCATGAAGTTCCCCAGAGTCGACGTCAACACGTATTCTCCCCTCAATCTCAAACGAGATCAAAACGCCTATTCTGACTCCTACCTCCTCCGGTTCCGCAAAACGCGATCATAGCGTTGGTATTTCATTACCATACGCTTACTCGACACCTTAACTCTGAAGCTTCGAGATTTTACCGAGAAGGAATTCCCAAAATATGTCATCCTTTCGCATACCTGGGGGGTGAAGAGGTGTCGTTTGCGGATATGACAGCTGAGAGGTATCAGGAGAAGGCGGGGCGTGCTAAAATTCTGGGTTGCTGCTCCAAAGCTGCCAAATATGGATTTCACTGGGTTTGGATTGATACCTGCTGATCCATATAGTCCCATCACCGATGATGATACCCTACGAAAAGGGCGGCATAAACCACCGAATGCAACAGGAGTCGTCATCTAGCTTTTAAGAATAGATTTAGTTGGACGTATTTTGAACTCCTTGCACCTTATCCCAGGAATATATCCGTCTCAGGATCACGTGCATCCCAGGAAACACTCTTGCTCTAGGACATGTCATCCCAGTACCAATCTATCCCGGGACGCCTTGCTCTAGTACTACGTCCGTTCCAGGACATTTCGATACTTCGCCCATTCCAGAATGGAAAACCCTTGAGAGTACTCACACCTCTTAAGGAGTAATATAACTAGATGTCTTTTGCCATTAAGTCTTTTAAGAATGAATAGAAGGAAAAGTTAGATCTTAGGTCCTCTTGGTCGAGTTACTTTCAGTCGACTTGGGTCACGTCTTATTTGGCTCGCGGTTCATGATTTCTTGTCGAATGAATTATTTTGACCCAGATAGACTAGAAAAGCACAAGCCTGGCGGGATGAGATCGACAGTGCTATTAAACAGCCTCGCCTCGCCTCGCCTAGGCGCTGTACAGTAGGACAGAAGGATGGCGTAATAGAAGATCATTTGACGGTTGGTAAGCATTCAGAAATATGGCTAGTACGCTCTTAGATTAGCCCCGTTGTCTCTACACTCTCTCACGGCTCTTTCCTCTACGGATCCAGCTGTACGCTCACTTTTTGGTACATACCTAGCTACCTCGTGCTATCACTTATCATTTCATTTTATTCAAAGCTATCCATATCCTTAGGCGTGACACGTCTTTCACGAGCTAAATGAGTTCACCTCCTGCCAACTTTGAGCCGCCCCCGCCTTCCGACCGAATATATATGGCTCTTTGGGCGTCGAGGCTGAGCGTCATGTGGCGTATAGCGCTCGTGACTAGGAACACCCGATACTCTTCTTGGGTAAACCTCAATATTCACTAGAAGAATACTTCGAATTTCGCCAAGACCTGCATGCACTCAGCACACGCTACTTTATCTTTATAATGGCCCTCAATTTAGAAGCATACGCCCCAGCCAGCACATGGCCATGCGGCTTAAAGTCGCACTGCCATAAGAATTGGAAGGCGTTGCAAGAATTCCTAAAGGGCGCGTTTCTGTTTGCTTTATCCAAAACGTTGTTTTACCGGCCGAGAGTCTTGTTTTCTCTGCACGCAGGCCGGTTTGGTGGACGTTGGCCATGATTCTTCTCTTCGGCATTCAGTTCTTCGCTCTGACCTCTGCGGCCTCACTCACAAGCATTGCAAACTCATCATCGACAAGCACGAGCAGTCCATCTCTCATCACATCAGCTGCCAATTCTACTGGAGCCTTCTGCTGTCAGGTCTTCCTAGACTCTGTTCACCTGAATGTCTGGTACACCAGCTCTCTAGTATACGTCAAAGATACCGTTGTAACCGAATACGCTCAATACAATAACACTATAATCCCTTCAACAACGATAACAAGACCCAACAACGTCACAAACACGATCAGCTATGGCACAAGAATAGACGTGGAAGGAGATCAATTTACTTTTACTAATATCCCAAACATTATCGGCTCTGATGAAGTGGGTTATGATGGAACGGCAGTTGATTCAACTACAGCATGGGCCAATAACTGGACCACCGCCATGTAAGAACCGGTATCATCATTATGCTGCACCATGATAGTTGTTTCACTTGTTTACGTTCCCACTTACAAGCAAATACTTCTCGGAGCACATTCAGAAAGACATTCAGTTCCTTCACGCTGAATTCAATAACGGTATAGCTAATCAATCCTGGCACAGAGCTTCACCAACTCCATTTGCAACCATGTGGTCCTTCTATGTTGTCTCTGGTACTGCTGATGGAACCAATTGTGATGTCAAGACCACCTATTCCGCTACGACGGTGACGGAAACACCCTTTACAGAGACAATCAGTGCCATCACTTACCCATCAACTACAGAATCTGCGACGACATTCACCAAAAGTGCCTTTACAACAACAGACCCTCCTTTCACCACATCTGCAGCAGCGCCTTCAGATATCATCGACATTATCTTTGAACAAGATGTCGATGACAACGCGTTGTTACGGCCCATCTCTGTCAATCAGCCTTTCATCTATCTTCCGGGCCTGGATTTGATCCAAAACTGGACAAATGGCGGAACCCTGCAAGAGTTTACCCCACCTCAAGAGCTATTGGACTGGCTAAAAGCGCAACCTGGCGTCGTCTCGCAGTTTCCCAAAATTGGACAATGCTCTGCAGGCGGGGGCCAGGGCGCGCCAACGCTCCACATTCCGGTGGCCGAGCTGACCGTCTCTTCTGCCACAACCATTCCAGTTGGAGGTAATTATGGGGTGGGAGGAAGTGGAGGGTCCGGTTCTGGTGGAAATGGCGGTGGGGGTAACAGTGGTGGCACTGGTGGAGGCAGCGGCGGCGGGGGTGGAGGAAACGGCGGAGGAAATGGAAGCGGAGGAGGAACGGGGGTCAGTGGCACCACAATCAACCCAGGAGGCACCGGAAGCTCTGGAAGCCAGCCCTCGCCAGGCCCTACAAAGAGTAGACCATCAGTCCTGACTCCGATTCCCGATCAGACGACAGCGGTTGTCACTGAACATCTTTCGCAGACTGCTGTAGCGCCAGCAGCGAATTCTATTGAACCGGCGCCACAGCCTGGGCAAGGTGACAGCTCAAATTCTAAAACGTCGCCAATCAGCATTTCAACGGAGGCAGCGGGAAGCTCAGCCAAGCCAAATTCCGGTGCTAGTTCTCAAGGCGGATTGGGTAATGCCATATCGAACATCATCTCGGCCGCCAGCGCAGGCTCAGCTGTGCCAAATGTTGCTGCATCAGACATAATAAGTGCAGCACAGCCACAGAACACACAGTCTGCCGTTGTACACAGTCAAGAAATCGTATCAGCTGTCACTAGCCCTATCATGATTGGAGGCATATCGGCAAAGCCAGAAGTGTCGGGTGAATATCAATTGCCTGAAGGCCAGGCCTTGAGCGCTGGAGGTACACCAGTCATTACTGCTGGCACCACCTATTCACTTGGCCCATCCAGTCAAGTTGTGATCAATGGCCAAACAGTCTCAACTCTGGTACAAGCCCAAAGCGCAGAACCTACCGAAGCGACGGCCGAGGTCACGACTGCTGGAGTCGGGATCACGCCAGTCGGGCCCTCAACCTTTATTTTGCCTAATGGACAGACGCTCAGTGCCGGTGGGCCAGCAGTGACCGCGTTTGGCACAACATACTCTCTTTCCCCTCCTGGCGCAGTCATCATCAACGGCCAAACGGTGTCCACCTTGGCACCCAGCCCAGTCAATCCTCCTATTTCCACTATAACTCTCGGCACGCACATTGTACCCATCCAAGCGACGTCCGCTTCCGCCCTGATCATCAGCGGACACACTGCCTATCCCGGCAGACAGCCCATCACAATCACCGCAAACGGTCAAGTCGAAACGATATCCCTGCTTCGTGATGCGCTCACTGCCGGTGTAGACGAAGTCATCATCGTCAATGGCCAGACGCAGACGCTCTACCCCGGACAATCCATCCTCACGGCCGCCAACGGCGCCATTGTGACCATCACAGCGACGAGCGTGGAGGAGGTGTTGGTGGGCGGGCAGACGCTGGTACCCGGCGGCTCTGCGATTACGAGCGGCGGAGCTACGATTAGCGAGTTGCCTAACGGGCAAATCGTAGAAGCAAGCGAGGGAAAGACGTCAACGATTGGAAGTGTGGGAGGTGGAGGGATGGGGAGCTATATCATCAGTGGCATTGGGGGCACTGCTGGATCGGGCGGGGCGAGTGCTACGGTTGCGCCAGAGGCGTTTACTGGTGGTGCTGATGTTGGAGCAAGAGAACCGTCAATACGGCAGATTGGAATAGCTGCGGCGTTTGGGGCTGTGATATTGCTAATTTAGAATTGGGAGAAGAGGACAAAAGTGATAAGGAGATGAGAGACGTATATAATGCTTGTGAACATCTTGTAGCTTTTTCATTAGTGATACCCAGTCTTCAAAACTTAGTCAAGGTTCTAAATTACCGACATTGCTGTTACGCAGTGCTTCCAAGCAGTGTCAAGGCCGTCATTGTCAAAAGTGCTAACCAACTCCTCATAGTCTTAGAAGGATTATGTAGCACAGCGACAGAGAAAGCGTCAGCTACAGAGACGAGTGAGATGGATTCTGCAGAGCTTTTGAACAGAATGCTTTTGTCTTTAATATCTCCCCGTCCCCGATGATCATGAAGGGTAATGTCTGAATTGTCGAATGATTGTCAGTCAAGCGATGAGGTAGTACCTGAGGTGCATTCGTTGATCCCTGATTAGTACACACCTCAGATAACCTGGTCAATGCGATAGCATAGTGCCTTCCTTCTTCTAGTGTCGGAGAGATTATAGCCGTTGATACATAGAGTTGATAGCTTTCCGAAGCTCGGCACTATTGCTTTATTCGTATCGACAAAAGCAGCAGTGCTGAGCTACAAGAAGCCATAAATCCCATGTATATTTGGTATGAGAACGCAGCTGCCTGCTATGTGTATTTAGCAGACGTGCGTCCCAGAACCCAGAATAACGACCGAGGCCGAAGGAAAGAGCAAACAGAATTCAAACGTAGTAGATGGTTCACTCGAGGCTGGACGCTTCAAGAACTGTTTGCATCGTTGAACCACCTTGCGTCGCTGAAAATGCCATAGCGTTATATTTCTCCTTGTGTGTTTTATTCTCTTGGCCTTCTGTTCCAATGGCACAGCCCTGCACGGACACTAGGAGTAGTCCCGGCTCCGTGCACAGGCACGCTCCGTGCACACCCACCAAATTCTCAACACCATAGATTCGAACTCATTTAATTCAACAATCATAATAATAATTAAAGTGAGATTAATTTTAAAATGTAATTGAAATTTATACGAATAAATATCACCGTTAAATTTAATTATTGAAACGTTGTGGATGTTTGTATTGATGTTGAAGACGAATAAAATGAAAAACCGCATTCAGTTCATTCAAAAATTCATCAATATCCAATATCACATTTTGAAATTTTTCAGCTAATATAATAATATTACGTTTTGATATTTTATTCTATTTCATCTTATTTCGTAATTATTTTAAAATAACCTTCTATTTCTGAACCTTCTATTTTTATTATTTCTCAATTTCACGTTATTATTAACGCTTTTATTAAATTTCCTCATAAACGTATTGACATTCAATTTTTATCTTAAATTCAATTTATTTAATAATTTATTTTTCTATCTTTTCAATTTCCTATTATTATTTTTTATACTCCTCCTTTTATTTCTTTTATTCTAATTATTCACGATGGAATTATATTTTGATAAAATTCCAAAATACCGTTCTATCATATTCAATAGATATTTTTATAATTTTATAATATTTTATACATTTCTATTTATATTTCATTATCTTTCTGAGATTCTTATTCTCATATTTAATGATATTATTCTCAATTTCTATTTTTATATATTTGATTATAAATTGATCCAATTTTTTTATGAATTAAGAATTCATATATGATTTCAAATTTGATCTTAAATGACGTTAATGAATATTTATAATTTTTATAAAAAATTCTGAATTTATTGAATTTTTATAATGATATTCCGATCGTTGAATTAATATTTGATTAAATATTATAATTGGATTAAATGAATGAAATCCGGTTTAAAATCATCTATTAACAATATTTTTAATAATAAATATTTATTGATATATCTACCAAAATAGTCCAAAAAAAGCATTTTTAATAAAATGACTGATATTTTATATTTGATATATCCATTCATTTAAATAATTAGAATAATATATGATTAATGAATTAAATAAATTCATATTTAATAATTGAAAACGATGAATCGAATAAAAAAAATAAATCATTATCAGAATTTGATTATAATGATAATAATTAAAGAATTTCATTATTATATGATTTTTATAACCATCCATTATCAAAAGATGATAATATTTTATATCTTTCAATTTAATTTTGATATATTTATCAAATACCTTTTTTAATTAAATATATCCAATTATATCATTCGTCTAATCTGATAATGATGATATGAAATTATAATTATGAATAATTGGATCGAAATTTTAAAATCAAAAATTCTGAAATAAATTCATTTTTAAATCATAAATAAATAAAAAAAACAAATTTATTTCATTCATATAAATTATTATCAAAATAATAATCCATTTACGCGAATTATTTATTTCTAATTTATGAAATAAATCATTTTCATATATTAATTTAATAAAAATATAATATTATTTCGTAAATTGGCCAATAATAAAATCTTTTTCGTCCATATTATATATATTATACGGAAGGATATCATATTATTTCATTTTTTGAAATATCTAAATAAATATTAATATAAAAATAATATAAATTAAGAATTAATATTAATTTAAAATAAAATTGTAATTAATTGAAATTGTCTGTCTTTTTTTATATAAAATTAAAAATTATTAAAAAAACTGATTTTAATTCATTTATATGACGTTTTATAAAAAATCTTTACCAATTTCGTTCTAATTCAATTTTACCAATTTCAATAATAAAATTTCATAATATTCGATTAAATAATGGAATTTTACGATTCGTAAATATATTAATTCATTTAATTAAAATGACTTCCTATTATTATGAAAATTTGATATAAGATTTAAATTGAACTATTTTTGAATCCGTGATAATACCTCTATAACGCCGCGATAATGTAATTCTGTCGATTCCATGACTTTTCGTTATCTGGCTGTAATTAGAAAACTTCTGCGCATTTGCTGCAGCAATCGCCTCCTCAATTGAGCTCATATTGGTGGTGTAATTCGTGTACGAATTCGTGGTGTTGAGCGAAATTCGAGGTGTGCACGCAGCCGGGCCGTGCACGGAGCCGGGACTACTCCTAGGACTAGCATCTTGACTTTACTCCCCCTTCCTCACCTCTGTCCTCCTTCCACCATCCTCGACAGACGATCTGAAGGATGCCTCTCCCATCCCTCTCCAATTTCCCTCCTTCTTTCTCCCTCACACTCTAGTTTTCCCTAATCCTCTCTCTCCTACCCTTTCGACAAGCATCTTCTATCTTCCCGCCTCTCTCCTCTCCCGCTCTTCTGTCAAACAGTCACTATTCTTCTCTCTTCCCGCTTGATAGTTTGGCATAGTTGTCTCTCTCTCTGTCTTAACCTTTCGCAGAGCTGCTTCGAACGCTTCCTGCCGTTCCACTGAGCTTCAGTCGCCAACACTCAACGTAACGCATACTGATCGATCGGCGTGCTCCAGCCACTACCGCAGCTACCGGTTTCCCCTTCGTCGTCCTCGCCAATTATATCCTTGATCCTGCGACTCTGCGGTAGACCGGGATGGGGCCTCCACAACTGCAGGCGTCACCCTCCTGTCGACGTTGAATGGCAGAGGGAGTGTGCAAAACACGGGTCTGACCCTTGATGACGACCCTATTATCGCTCCGAAGACACCATATCGACGGGAGTACATAATGAGAGAGTGGACCGAGCAAACATTCTGACAAACAATGGAGTGGGCGCTCCGCCTGGCAGGCTCACTGCATTCGACCTTCCATCCCGCTCTCCCCCGCGCTTCCTACCCCCACAACTGATGTGATTACTAATAGATATTAGAAGAATGGCAAGGGGACTAACATAATGGATTGAGTGGCCAGGCTATACTGCCAGATAACTAGTTCCATTGATCGGTCAAGTCTATCACACTCAGAAAAATGGATGTGTCAATCATAATCCTTTGTTGTGGGTGCAGCGTCAAGCATCTTCCTCGCTACTAGGCCTATAATTTTGCCCTGAAATGCACGCACGTATTCGTCGTAGTTTTCGTCCCCTGAGCCATGCTTTCCGAAATCGAGCGCATATGCAACTAGCCTGTCCAGGAAGTCTTCTCCTTCTGCAATCTGAAACCTCCAACAAACGTCCGCCGCATCGTCGTCTTCGGCGAGCCAAACATCGATATCGTAGGTCTTAATACCACTCTTGTGGGCGTCTGGATGCTCGTACGTTACGTGAGTAGCGAAACATTTGGATGGATCGCTTTGTTCTATGCTGGCAACATGGACAAGATTTGCGACGTGAAAACTCCAAGGAGTCTGACGTAGATGTAGTGACCAATTACGTACAAGACGAGTCCATGGTCTTGTGTTCGCTCGGAAAACATTTGAATGATATCTGGGAAGCATAGTAAGAGTGTAAGAGTGAGCTGGTTGACGGTGGAGGCTGGTGGTGCAAAAGGGCATAGGTATGGTGCCATATAAATAGACTGGTGAACCGTTCCATTCCTTGAAAGAGCGTCACACGCTGGTAGATGACGTTCGGCACGGCCCTCCCAATTTTCCTCATTCATTCAGAATGCAAAAAAGCTGAGCAATCTACAACTAAAACGCTGTTTGGCAGCGTAGATGGACGAGTTACCTTTATCTACAAGTTTCTTTAGCTCTTTCAAAAGCTTTTCAAACTTCTTCTAAATGCCGAGAGATCATTCCTCGTTTGCAGTAAGTCTAACTACAAAATGATGGCTTGCTCTTGTCTATCTAAGCTAGTGAGGTTGATAATGAATGACACGATGGTGAACAACACGCTAAACCTTAATTGGAAGACCGCGTAAATCTGAGGGTGAATTCCTGTGGACAACTTTACAAATTTAAGCACGCACACGACTTTGATCCTATGCCTTATTCAATGACCCATAAAGGACTTCACATCCAGCTCCTGCTTGGTTCTGAAAATGTTTCTCATGGATCAGAGGAAGACGTCTTCGGTTGTACAAATCTTCAGCGTTTCTTCACCGTTCTCTTTTGTTTTCGAGAATTAGACTTGGGGGCCAATCGCTATTGAACTTAAAAAATTTCGTGCAAACAAGTATGTCAGGTTCTACCCGTTCGAGCTGTTTGCAGTAGACGTCTCGAGTCGCCTTTTCTGTTCAAGCCACTTGAGACGATGTTTATCCCACAGAATCCGAAGCGACCCGGGTTCGTCGGCGGCACGAAATTTTTATGCATAGACGATTCTCAGT
Source organism: Astrothelium macrocarpum (assembly GCA_021030915.1). Taxonomy (NCBI): domain Eukaryota; kingdom Fungi; phylum Ascomycota; class Dothideomycetes; order Trypetheliales; family Trypetheliaceae; genus Astrothelium; species Astrothelium macrocarpum. The sequence goes on along the minus strand of JAGEMR010000058.1, from coordinate 60,671 downwards.
GGCACGTTGAGCAGCATTCTGAATTGCTACAGGTCTATTCGCCCATAGTCGAGGCCACTTCTGCGGCGTGTCATTGGGACCGGAAGAACAAGATTTTCGAAAACCAAATGGTTTCCGACAGTCCGATTCTGAACATGTTCCTAGCGGTTTGATCTAAATATTCGAGAGCTATCGCTCAAGAATTCAAGCTGGAGTTCCAAACCAGTCATGACTTTCACCTGCAATGGAATTTTTCAGAGCAGCAGCTACTTTCCCAAGACAGCTGGAACCGGATCGATGAAGCGTGCGAGAGACACCCTGCAAATCACGCACATGTTCTCCGAGGAGTGCGCAGAATCGTAGAAACAAGATGTAAAACTTTTCCATTTTACCTTGAAGGCTCTCGCCTGGGGCTCGAGGTTACTATTGAAAAGACCCACGCTGGGTACCTCCACATCTTGTTCGTCCGATTCCATCTACGGGAAGAGAACAGACCGTCGAAAGTCGTCTCGACGCCAGCCTTTAGCGATCGAGGCAATGTAATGGTTCAACAGCACAGGAGCTATTGACAACAGATTGGTAGCATCAATATCTAATCGGGTAAAGTTTCCACTGGTCGATGATCCGTAGTCGTCTCTAATTTGACGTATAATAATAATAGAATTATTTTTGGTCTACAATGGCTTGTACGATGTCGGCAAAATCCTACGATATTTTAATTGACGGTTTTGAAAATTCTGGACCAGCGAGGTTGGCGATGAGTAACAAATTACGAGTTCCGCGTGTTCTCAATACTGCTGGATCAAGTCTATAGTTTCGTATACAAGAAAAGATTAGGAACGTAGCAAAGATAAAATCACATCCTCACACCATCTCTCTACTCAAACCCATGCCTCCTCACCTCCGCCTCACTCCACTCCCACAACTCCTTCGCCAGCCCCTCCTTCCCTGCCAACGGACTCCCCGCCTTCTCCGCCCCCACCGGCGCGTAATACTTCCCACTCCTAACCCCACCATCGCGCTCCTTCTCCGCCGTCGCCGCCCACAACTGATTCCGCGCGCCTTCCTCCACATTCAGAAACAGCGGCAGCCACCCCATCAACCACCACCCCCACCGGATCAGCGGGAAGTTCGACTTTTGGCTCGTGTACAGGTCCGTATGGATGACGCCCGGATGCACGGCCACCGACGTCAGCTCCGGGTGCCGCCGCGCGAGCTCCTTGGCGAACAGGATGTTGGCCAGCTTCGACTGCCCGTAGCGGCGGTAGGCGCCGTAGCTGGCCAGCTCGTGCTGCGGGAAGATGATGCCGGTCGAGGGCGCCATGAGGTGCGCGAGCGAGGAGACGATGACGATGCGCACGTCGCTGCCGTCGGCCGCGGTGGAGAGCAGAGTCGGGAGGAGCAGCTTGGTGAAGAGGAAGGGGCCGACGTGGTTGGTGCCGAATTGGATTTCGTGGTTTTGTGGGGTTAGGGAGAAGGGGAGGGCCATGACGCCCGCGTTGTGGATGAGGATGTCGAGTCGGCTGGACTGGGATTGGAAGGTTTTGGCGGCTTCGGCGATGGAGGGGAACGAGGTGAGGTCGAGAGGAAGAAAGGTGATTTTGGCGGAGGGCACGGCTTTGAGGATGTCGGCGATGGCGGCGTCAGCTTTGGATTGGGTGCGGGCGGCGAGGAAGATGTTGGCTGGGTTGTGTTTGGCGAGTTGGAGGACAGTCTCTTTGCCTAGTCCGGCATTGCCTGATGTTCTATTAGCTTGAGAAGTTAATATAAAGTGAGCAACGCGAACCCCCGGTTACTAATATCACTTTTCCAGCAAGATCAGGGATGTCCCTTTCAGGTAGGAATTTGGACGACATGAAGAAATCTGTTTCAAGCCAACCCAGTAGCAATCTTAAATCGAGTAAAGCCAAAGGCTCTAGAGTGTTTTGAAAATTACGGAAAAGGTTAGTTAAAATGGTGGAATAATTGGCGTTTTGACTTGGCGATCTTTCCCAAGGCTTGCTTTTACTTTGATCTGTTCGTCCCTCTTTTTCAAGGGATGTCATCTTTTCTTATATATTTCAAGCAGTTGCGCGAAGCATCTTGTTTCAGTGGCGACTTGCTTCGTTGTCGTGCCGAGGATCTGCTCTAACTGACGAGAATGCGTCAGGGGCTTTTTCGTGTTTCCGCTGTAGCGGGCGTAAGAAGTAACTCGATCGGCTGAATTGAAGGTAACGAACCATGCTATCGGCCGAGAACAACACGCAACGATGGACGATCATTAATACGCGCATCAATATGCATCATGCTACGTCAAATTCTCAGCAATATGATGTACATTCCATCTACTTCACTCATCGCACAAGTTGTCCTGAAGGTCATATTTTCAGTATACATCATCACCAGCCAAGCCAACCAATGGCTACTGGTAAATAAATTGAGCCACCACAACGACGAAAAATCATATATCGTCAATAAAGAAAATGGGGGTATCATCATAATAATAATAATACAGATCCAGACCATCAATAACCGAAATATTCAGTAATCAGACATATGCCTTGTGCTCCAGTCCCCTTGTGCACGGCCCTCTCATCACTCAACCTGGTGGTGGATAGACGAACATCGTCGACTAAGCCCTTCGGACCGCAGACAACGACTACGCTCTCGCCCAAGGCCTGCTCCAGGGATTTGCGAATGACGGTGCGGGGTTGCGGTCTGCCTGCGATCATGGAAACGGCTGGATGTATGAGCAAAGCCTTCTTCGGCCCCCCAGAGTACGATGACGTTCTGGATACCACGGATGATACATTGGTCGTCGATGTGGGTTGAGACTGTGAGGCACCACAAGTGCAAACAGTTGGGAATGTCTTGTCCTCATCGTTCACAGTGGCGCGACAAGAACACGCGCTATTGGGTCCACAGCCATTCTGTTGGTCCCCGGGCTCACTTGAGGTATTTGAGCCAGCCTCCGTGACTTCGCGCTGCTCGACTTTTTCGAAAAACTTGGCAGCTGCCTTCTCGTCCGTAGCCGGAACCTCTTCCACGATGCCATGCCTGCCACTACGACTATTACGAAGGCTTTCCAGGGCATCCGCATGCTCGGAGGTAAAGGTATTGTCACACGTCACATAGATACTGATATCGATCGAAACATCTACACCCATATCCCTGAGTTCTTCGACATCGTTAACGACCTGTGCTAGTTGGGAAGAAAACCAGTCCAGTTCTCCTTTACTCTTGACGACCCAAACAAATCGAATGCGCCTGGTAGCCGATCCTTCAGGACTGCTTAAGAAGCCACCTCGAGGCTTCGAATCATAACGTGCGCTCTTCCACGAAGCCACAAGCTCGCGCATGAGAGGCATAGTAAATGTTGCGCCTGTACTTCCGGCAAAAAAGACGACACTATCAAATTGGCGGAGGGGGCGATTGCTTCCATAAGGTCCTTCAACAGTAGTGATCTTGCCTAGCGCAACATCAATGTCTGTTGTAGAAGATGGTAACTGTCCATTCTTAGCCGCGTGGCGGAAGAAAGATCTGGTAGCACCTTTGTTAGACTTGACGAGAAAGTCCATTTGACCGTCTTGAGGAATGGAAGCGATCGTGAATGGATGGCTTTGTAGGGGAGCGATTGAATGACATGAGAGAAATACGTATTGCCCGGGTGTCCAGCTGATTGGCGGGTTCTTGATTGTGATTCGTGTCGTCTCATGTGCCAAAGGAGTGAATTCGGCCTCACAGCTGAGCATGCTGGAGGCAGACGCAGTCCTCCGCTGTCTGGGGCGGAACAATGAGAGATTAATCCAAAGAACACGCAAGATTCGTACCAATCGGTCAAGACAAACCAGCGCTATGCAAATGTACACCCAGTATCTAGGGCCGGAAGATCCTGCGGGAACATGCATCCAAACAACGCCGAGAAATGCAGAAAATGAAATTATGTGTTGGATAACGAAAAATTCATAGCACCAGCCACGGATGGGTGTCATGGAAGAAAAAACGATCCAGAGAAGTAAAGCCCATGCAATCATGCCGTATCTCGTAATGTCATCAGTTGCAATCTTCGTGCCAATGTAATCATAAGGTGCCCAGTCCGCAAACCAGTACCCCAAGTGAATGGTAACAGTAATGAGCAGGCATCGTGCAACCCAGCGGTGGATCCAATTTAGCTTCTCGAAGCTAAAGCCGGTCAGGGCACTGATTATATTATTCCTGCCCACCAGGAAGAAGAGGAGTGGAAGTTGGCAGATGTTGATGAATCCAGTCCGATAGCCAATATCTTCGTAATCCGAATAATTATTGGTTTGTAGGTCGTAGAAGCAGAGGACCAGTATGACTACAAGGTAGCCAAGAATGAGCGCTATTCGTCCGAATCTTGGAAATCGCAGAGTGGAGCCTTTGATTCGAATGGGGGCGAAAGAAGCATAAGCGGCCTCGCGATTGATTGCCGTAAGCGTAGCATAGCCTCTCCAGAACCATGACCTGGGCTTTGCCGGGGTTGCAATGCCTTTAGTAGCTGCTGAGATTCTATACAGAGTTAGTGAATTTGCGACAGTATTATGAGCAAGGTCGATTCTCACCTTAGGCGATAATCGACATAGTTCAGAAAATTGAAGACTGTCGCAATGCCGATCACTGTCCCTACAACTGCCCAGTACATCTGCTGCAAGTAGGGGAGGCTCGGGATGCCGGCGCCCATATCCATCCCACTCATGTCCATCCCACTCATGTCCATCCCACCCTCGCCCATCCCGCCCGTATCCATGGTGAAAGGCAGGGCCTTGATAGACCTATTTTGATGAATGAGATTGAAAATGTAATTTTGAAATTGATAATGAATGCAAATCTCCTACCTTGCGCTTTGTGGTTTTGGCCATGCGGGCCTTAATTAAGAGACAAACAAAGACCCAGTGAAATTGTTTAGTCCAGCATTCCACGTGAAGCTCCGACATTGCGTGTGCTAGATGGCCGTCAAGCGAGCAAAGCCAAGACGAACTCAATACGCACTAAGGTTGCTCGATTATCGTCACTGACGCTTCCTGCGCTCCGCAAGTCCGATAGGGTTGACTCAGTGCCTGGCGAGCTGCATCGTGTGCAACGGGGCACCCATGGGTGCCACGAATGCCTAGACTGCGGCGTTGCGATGATATGAGAAGGTTTTGGCGATGCTGATTGGATGGAGAGCCGCGGGGCACTCAGCACCACTGCTGGCGGCCGAAGATCTTGCTCAACTTGCTCAATCCACGCTCCCAGAAAGACACAACCGATGTTTACTCCGCCTTCGCAGCCACAAGGTTACGACAATGACCTGCCTAGAAGACTCCGCGCTCACTACGATCACCAGCCTCGAGCCTGTCCGTCACGGCCCGGCAAGTAGGTCATCTAAAGTCCGCCAAGGGCCCCCGTTGTCTGGGATGGCTTGTCTTTGCGCACGCTCCATTTGGCACTTTCACTCTTCTTCTGTCTGATTTATGCCTTGCCATTGCTCGCATTGTCTCGACCCATTTTACTAATTCCCCCGACCTTGGTTGTCGGGAAACTCAAATCCAAGTCAATACCATCCTCAGATCGTCTCCTCGTCCAGGCAACATTCTCATATCTACGCATACGAGGCAATATCCCACGTCCTCTCCACCTTCCCAACAGTTCATATAGTTATCACCGATCGCAACTCCCAACCGTCAAATTTTAAATTTGGATATTGCACTGGTTGCATTTCGTGTATCAACTCCGACTAATCCCGATAAAACTATATAATATTTTTCACGATGGACATGAGTTCAATGAGCATGTCTATGACCTCGACCGCTAGCATGCCTTCTTCGACATCCTCCGGAATGGACATGAGCGATTCGACTATGATGACTATGTCTATGATGCAAATGACCTTTTTTCAAGCACAAGACACATCACTATGGACGATGCAGTTCACACCTAGCTCTACTGGCTCTTACGCTGGAACCTGTATCTTCTTAATCATCCTCGCCGTCGCCTTCAGAGGTCTTTTTGCTGCCAAGCACTACGTGGAGCAGTTTTGGCGAAACCGAGCTGTCAGGCGACGATATATCACTGTTGCTGGCAAGAACAACGAGGCCCAGAGCATTCGGTCAGACAATGAGGCGAAAGATGCCGTCGTCTCTGTAAATGGCATTGAAGAAGGTGTTCGAATCATCGAAAGACACCACACCTCCGTCCAGCCCTTCAGACTCTCCGTGGATCCAATCCGAGCACTTTTCACCACTGCCATTGCCACCATCGGTTACCTCCTGTAAGTTTGGTGCACTTATCATTTTGGTACTATCGGGCTAATTTGTTTCAGCATGCTTGCGGTTATGACTATGAATGTCGGCTATTTTCTTTCAGTTCTCGGTGGTATTTTTCTGGGCGAGCTGGCTCTTGGCAGAATTGCCCAGGGCTCGGACAGCCATGTCTAGTCAATGTCCTCAAGGCTTTGGTGGACCAGGGTCTGATGGCTTTTTCCTGAGGCGTAAGCGGGTTCTACTAATCGCTTGGGGATCAGTCATGTAAATCATTAATTAGCATTACGAGGCTACGAATGATCACATTCTCTAAAGTCACTTTATTGGACCAGCCTTCTATTACGTTCTCCAAAAGCGCTTAAATTCGATCTCGTCCGGATAGACTTCCATCGCAGATGGTAGATCGTGTTTGGAAACAACCAAAGGTTCCGAGACCCTTCCTGCCGAACGCTCAGGCCGACCATCCTAACCCGCGCTACGTATGCTGCCACCCGTATTCGTGCAAGACTAATGGCGGTTATCGACCTATGAAACGCCTGCCGCTTTTTAGCGCAGCGCCCAAATCCAACCACCTTTGATCCTGCCGCAAAAACCTTCTCATTATGCCTCAAACATGCGTCCTACCGACAATGGTCGGAATCTAGAATTAGCGACCTTGTCGACCATCTACGGCAGATATCCTTCACGGCTGCCCTCAAAATGTCCCCTGCGTTTGTTTCACTGATTTTCCGTCTGCTAAACTTGCCAGACGGAAACATAGGGTCCGAGTACCGTAGATGTGATGTGAGCACCTCTACTCCTCCGTACCTTGCAGCAAACCTCTAGCTAGTGCAGCCATACAGTTTCGAAGGCAGCGTTTGCAGTCGCTACAATGAAACGAAAGAGAATCTTTCTCATTACCCCGTACTCGGATTCGTATGCGAGAGCCAAGAAGTCAAGTCCAGTTTGAGGTTCACAGGAGGGTCTCGGTCATGACAGCCCTTTCGCGGTTATCCACCATTCCGTGGAATGCTCATTCAACTCTTGGTGAACGATTTGCTCCATAAAGATGGCTAATGACCCACATTAAATTCTTGGCCTACAGCATCTGAATTGACTTGTTTTTCTACCTCGCTATTGTTCACATCTCAATCCATTGCAGATAACACACTGTGCTTGATCAAATCGTTCTCGTGCCTCAATATAGCAAGGGCTTCTTCCGAACATAGTTAATCCCTTTCTCCTTTATTTTCACTCAAACTTCGACAGTATGGCTTTGAAAGCTATTCTGATCGCACTACTCCCCCTGACTTCTGCTCACTTCAAGCTCAATTACCCTCCTGCTCGTGGCTTTGATGAGGACACACTACCGACCTTCCCTTGTGGTGGTCAAAATACTGTTTCCAACACCCGAACCACATGGCCTATCGGTGGCCCGATTCAGCTCGATATGGGTCACACCTCGACAAACGTACAAGTCTTAATCGGCATGGGAGATGACCCTGGTACTGCCTTCAACACTATCCTTGTGCCCACCTTCCACGAGAATGGCCCGAACAACTTTTGTCTTGGCAGCGTTACGTTCCCCAGCGGTGTGAACGTGACTGATGGCATGAACGCAACCATCCAAGTTGTTACCAATGGTGACGACGGTCCAGGGGGCCTATATAATGTATGATATCATATGAATTTCTTGCGTTGAAGTTTTGGGATACTAATTCGTGAGTTTATCCAGTGCGCAGACGTGACACTCACCACCACTCCGCTCAGCCAGACCGATTTTGCCAAGGATTGCGTAAATAGCACCGGCGTTAAAACACAGCCCATTCAAGGCGCAACGGAGACGACCATGGCCAATAGTACAGGCGATGGTGAATCGGTTCCATCTGGCTCAGCTTCAGCCTCTGGACCGAGTTCCACGTCAACCTCTACACACAGCAGTGCTGCTGCGGTAAGAGTTGCGGAGTGGGGCTTCGCTGCCGTAGTAGCAGCAATAGGGTTAACGCTATTGTGAGCGTCATGGTATCATGGTCCTTCAAGCATAACAGGGCGCGATTGTTACCTAAAAGGTTTACAAAATTTTCCACATAGCCGAGTCTCATACATGGCTGGAACAAGACACAAAAATCTTTGCTTCAGTAACTTCATTGGTACACAACTTATACGACTGCTATTGTCATACCCTAAAAGCGTATCTCCTGATGCAACTTGCCGACTGCAGTGACCCGCATGCTCCTCGAAAATTCCCTGTCGTCAACTTCACGTCTCATGATCTGGAAGAATTTTCCTGGATTTCCATCGTTTATGCGCTCGCGGTACTGTTCAAGGTTTTTTTTTGAATCGGCCAAGTTTTGGTACAATACCATCCGGCCGAGAAAACCACTGCAGTTTGTGAAGTAGTAATTGCTTGCTGAATAATTAGATTACGCTCGGATGCCTCCTTTTGGTTGTGGCGATTCCCATGAAACCAATACTGCTACAGAGAAAAACGCGCTGTTCAAAAAATCATGATCAAATAATTGCAATTAACGATAGATTGGAATGCTTGATCTTAACACAAGACGGCAGTCGATCTTCGATACACTCCGTCTGGTACCGCAACGGACCGAGCGCTGAGATTTTGGGCCTGGAACGCAGCTACTGTTTAGGCTCCTTCGGTACCACAGAAAGAGCATTAAACAGCGATCTCAAATTCCAAGGTCTCTTAGTACTAAGCTCCCCGCATTCAAGGGAGGGATGGTCTAATCACAGCACTGGTTAGGGTGGTTCAGAGCTTGGATAGTGACAATGGAAAGTGACCCACGAACTTACCTGGATTCGGTAAGTCGCCATGTGGTGGCATGCCGCCTTCGCAACACCACTTATATACTCAACACGAAACTGTACTTGTCCTCAACGGAAAGCTGCGTCAATTTTGATGTGGGGTTACATGCAGTCCCTAAATTCATTTCGACCTCTCGGCGACGTCATTGTGCACCAATCTTTTGTGGCTAAGACTCTGGCATCCAAATGTTTGTTAGCGCTATGGTACTGTAGATGCGTCGGCCTTGGAGCAATGCCGTGCGAATTTGGTGGTCACCGAGGTAGACAAGCCAGTCACAAATGAAGATGTTCAAAGAGGGCTTCTAGTTTCTAGAGGTACGAAGGACCTTCGGACCAACGTTGGAACTCGCATGCACAGCGTCAAAACCTGCATGTTATTAAATTGTGCGCGATGCTGACACCCGTCCCCAATTTAAACTCAATGGATCAATGAGTAAATCCTAAAACACGCTGGTGATATATGTTTGCGTTATCAGAAAAGCTCTGAACCTTTCGCGGTGATCTTACACGACTACCTTCTAGGAATGCTTTTTTTACCAAAATACAAAAGAGTACTCAAGACTCCAAAGGTGATCCCGTGAATAAACCGACAAGTCGAGTTTGCCACATCGATAATAACAACGCGATATTCTACCTAGATTACTCTTTCAGCAGCTATGCAGAGCAGAAACCCAAGTGCCTTGCTGGTAGCAGTAACAGCAATGCTCACAACGACCCAAGTGAACAACTCGATAACTGTTACTGCCATAATAGACGTATACACCAATGTTCCAGCGATATAGTAGATAGCCCATGCAAGTTGAACGATCCAGTTCATACCTCGACCCTGGACAGGCGACTCGGTTCCACTAGGGCGATTATTGTGTGTTTGTGTTCCTCGAGTGGACGTCTGAGACACAATAGGGCCCTTCCCAATCGTGGCTGTCTGGCGTTGCACCGGCAGACTAGTTGACGGACTGGTTGATCTTGCTGCCGAGCCTGGCACCAGCGGTGGTGCTGACGCCAAATTTTCGGACTCAGATTCTTCTTCTTGAAATGACGTCGACCCGATCGATGTATTCCAGGTATTCGAAGAGATTTCGTCGACGCTGTCCTTTCCCCACACAGTCATGATGGCCGCAGGGATGACGGCGATGAGATACCAGGTAAGAACCGTCACTGGATAAGGGCAACCCAAAGCGCTTCTTTTCGAATATATCTCTAATACCGCTATTGCCGCAAAGCTGATAGCTAGAGCTAAGGCTGCTACACCAGCAAACACTCGTATCTGACGCCGAGTTTTTCCCTTGCAATACGAAGAAGCGTCAAATGATGAGTTTTCAGAACGATTTTCTTTCCGCTTTACTGAAGGTACCAATCCTAAGGCTCGAATTAATGTATCAAGCCAACGAGGCTCGACGCGCTTTGATACATAGATGACTCTACGCTCAGGCCAAGCGATGTCTTTCAAGGTGAGCGGGATCAGACCCATAATTAGAGCCACAGAAGCGAATTGTTGTTTGCGAGCTTCATCGGCTTGTGAGAGGGTGCATATTGCCCACCACCAGCAGCCATTGTTAGTTGCACCAGTGGATTGGCGATAAAGGGATTGGTCAGGGCCATGAAATGGAGAGTAAACAATGGACGATGCAGGCGGGCAGTTACCTGCAAGAACTAACGAAATGAACAAAAAAGGTAGAAACGTAAGGCGTGGCAGTAGACAGTAAATCATCGCGAAAGATGGAAAAGATAGAATTTCCCCAATAACCTCCAAGAGTTGTAGGGCCCAAAATTTGATGGGAAAGGGACAAACAGTTCATATTAGAGCGTGGGCAGAGCCGCCTTTCAGCATCAATAGTTCAGAAAGATAGACAAGGGTATCATAAGGAATGACGACGGTCTGGGAACTTGGCCCCAAGGATTGGGGCCAAAACAGAGTGCTAGCCCATCTACAGCCATTCAGAGTCTAATGGTATACTTAGATTCTCAAATTACGTTTGCCTTAACGCGGCCTCTCTAATTTTCATCCCTTGATTTTGCCACTTACCCATGCCGCTACCTCGTGTTGTCACTGGGTCACAAATGCACACCGGATAATATGAGTGCATGATGAATTCGTTTGTTGCTCTGTGGCGTTAGCCATCTGTAACAGACTTGTGGAAGAGATGATCTTGGGATGTGAGGCCTAGGAACATGCTTTGTATAGAGTCGTGGGTAGTTTGAAGAATGGCAGAGCTAAGATTGTGGCAGTGATTGAAGTGTCCTCGGCCTACAGATTCCCCTGATTACATAATATACCGGGGTCAGAAACTTAAAATGGCGCATGGACCATGACACCTCTCACATACGTACCTCTCCTTGGATACGTGCTAAAGAACCTGTTGGGTCTGCTTTCGCGAGATCGAGACTGGTAATCTATACCCCATCCGCATGCGTAAGGCAGATTGTGGTCCAACTAGTGCTCAAGTCTCGTCCCCTCAGCAGTTCAAGACCAAGGTGAAGTAATTCTACGACTACCATCTCGGAGTTGCTCCAGACGACGTTTCGCGTTCTCGCAAAATTCAGCAGAGCTCGCACCATGATGTTTTTCATGCGAACATTAATGGGATGGCGTTGTCGATTGGAAGTGGTGTGCATCTCAAGTTCTATCTCGCTTGGAAAAGCAGATCCTCAGCCCCGCTACGCCTCAGCCTTGCTGCGCCTCATTTGACTGTTGACCGAGATCCTGTCTTTTGAGTCGTTTCATCTTACATTTTTATGCTGGTGAATCGAGTCCTAAAGCTTTATGCTACATGTCTAATTGTGATGTCCTCTTCACTCATCACTTCACCAAGTACCTTGACTTCTTTGTGGGAGCAGGCGCTTTTCACACTTCCTGAACGAGATCAAGTTCAGATCACATCTTCTCTTTCAACCCCAAATGCCGTACTCCAGGATTTGCTGTCAATCGTTGAGCAGAAGAGAGATTTGTGCCAAAAACGAAGCTGGAAATACCGAAAGAGTAATGGCGAGCAGATCGTTATCAGGGACGTCGTGGACAAAATTGCGAAATGGATTAACAGGTTCAAAGAGATTGGTGATGTAATTGCCAATTATGACCCAGCTCATGCTTCGCTTCCTTGGGGCGTGATTCGATTCATACTTCAAGTGTGACAATCTTACATGTCATTGTACATCCCAAAGTGCTAAAGCTTGTTAGGTCACAGTAAATGAAGCAGAGATTTTCGGAGCCATGACCGAAGGACTTGAGCAAATATCTCGTATGATAGCCTATTACGCGATATTCGAGGCAGTTTACTGCAAACAGACTGTCAAAGTCAAAGCATCTCTCCTGCATGCCCTTGTTCGCTTATATGCGGCCATTCTCATGTATCTCTCTCGAGCAGGTCGATTTTACGAGAAAGGTACCTTCAGGAGAATTGCGCAAGTCACGATGACATCCCCGCAATGGGCTGTTGGTGAGCTGCTCAGGAAGGTCAGCGTCGAGGAGTCCTTCGTTGCTCAGCTTGCCAAACTGGCGGATGCGGACTTTGCTTCGCAAACCCAAGCACAGGTGGAAGAAATCCGGACGCGCCAATTACAGTTAGAGACCTATTATGCCGAGGATCGAACTCGTCTCCAGTCAACGTATGATTCATTTCAAACTCTCATAGATGCTGTCACCATTCATGTCGAGGAACTCCGGAAACAAAAGATAGAGCATCAGCCTTTGAAGTCCATCATGGGACCTTCTACAAGCGAGTATCATCAGGAGCACGCAAAATTGCTGAAGGGCGTACCTTCTATCCCTGCAACCTGGCTGGCGTACAAGCAAGAACGGATTCATTCCGACTCTTCTTCAATCCTTTGGCTTTACAGCAATTGTGGATCTGATACGTCTAAGGCTATGGCATTAGTAGCAGAAACCTTACTGAAAAAAGCACAAATGTCACCTCAAGCTGCTTCGGTCGCCTTCTTCTATTGCCATTGTCAAGGGCCTAGAGGAACAACGTCGAACACAATAGCACAGGCGATCATGGAACAGCTTTGTTCCTCGGGTCCCGAGAAACAAGTTCAACCCGACACGCTCAGCGCGTATACGATGGAGATGACACCAAATCTAAATATCAAAAAGTGTATTGGACTAGTACTGAGTTTGGCCGAAAGGCGACCAGCTAAAATTATCATCGACAAAGTTGACGCGTGTGGACCTGATTGTCGAGACGAACTTTTGGATGCGCTCCGTACAATTGTGAACAATTCACATTATCCGGTGAAGGTTCTCGTATCAAGTAGCGATCCTTCAGGCAATACCCTTGATTTTGAGGATGCCTCTACAATGAATCTTCGGCATGGCCTGGAGCTCGCAGCGGTTAAGTCTCCCTTCGCAGATTATTTGGTACATGATTCAGCATTTCACATCATCGATGATCAACTCATTCAAGAAATTGAGTCTTTGGGAGAAAGAATAAAGAGATTAATGCCCGTTCCTGATGAAGCATTCTGGTATGATCTCTTACATTTGGAAATCCTGATAAGTACTATGCATAGCCAAAAAACTATGAAAGACGAGTTCCGAGATCCGCTGGAATACATCTTTAGGAGGATCCTTGGAAGAGTAGCGCCCGATGCATTTAATTTCCACGGCCTGGAGATCGGCACGGCTGCCTTAGTAGGAGCTTATCTCGCGAAGTCACCAGTTCCGCAGAAGGTACTAAGTCAACGCATTGGTCTCGTATGGCCCATCAAAGATGGTGTATCGACTGAGGATGTTCTGGAAAATTGTCATGGCTTCCTGATTCTCCGCGATGATGAATGTTTTGACCTTGCGCATGACTTGTTGGTGGAACAGGTCCGATTGGATCGCAAAGATCTGCTGCATGCAGAGGTTATTCCTGATAATCGAGGCGTGGTATTTGAAGTTGATGAACAAGACGAGCTGAAGAGGGCGATGGAGGGCGCAATTATGTTGCTCAAGGCAGTCGGATGACCACTTTATATGAGACCTGTGCCTTTGCTATTGGAGTTCTGATGAGGATTAGAGGCCAAGCAATGTTGACCGCGGCCCACAGTGTGGAGATCAAATGCAGGCAGCAAAGTCTGCCGTTCCTGCAAGTTTGAGGAAAAGATGTCGAAAGCTAGACACCCTTTCAGACTTTTCACTTCTCCTAGCGTTTTCCTTGGAACTAGAAAATGGTCGGTTACAAGAATTGAGTGAATCGAGTTAGAAAGTGCTGGTTCAGCAGATGGGATTTTGGTTGATCAAGTGATACCCATGCCGATGGCTGGCAACGGACCATGGACATGAAGAAGATGGTTCCAGAAAGCATGGAACACTTGGATCAAGCTCGGACTCTGTGCAATGAACACGATGCCGAATTCTGAGAGATCTGAAATATTCCTCCATGGGATTTTTCCTGCATTACCTTTTCTCCAAAGGTTGCTGACTCCAGGTGCCAAGCCAGTCGTGCATAACGAAGGAGACCTTAGAAGTTGAGGGACAAAAGCAGCAGCATGTGTTAGCGCTATGACGGTTGCCACTTAGGGAGATATGAGATGGGATTTTTAAACATGCAGATCTCCCAGTAATATCTGATCTTCGTTGAGATATTATCAGTGTAGCCTTTGTGCCTTAAAACCGTTTGAGACCCTTGGCAACACCAGCACTATTGTAATTAAACATTACGCCATATCGGCCATAGAAAGTCTTGTATATATCAAGAGTTTCGTCGGTTGCTTGTTTTCTCCCCTTTAACAAAAAAAGAAAAAAAGAAAAAGAGGACCAAATTAAAATAATCAACGAACAGCAATCAGACACAGGTTCCAAGAAAAGCCTTATACGCACGGATCATTCTCGGCTTCTTCGAACACTGGAATTTGATTGGGGTGATCCGACAAACTGGAACCTCCGGGTAACGCCGTCGTTCTATTCGATGAGGAAGCTGTAGCATCTATGCCCCGCACGACAGGAAAAGCAACCTGCTTTTGAGAGCTGAAAGAGCCTTCGATAAGGCACAGGCCGCTGGACTGTTGCCTAGTTATGCGCATGCACAAATGTCATACAGTTCTTCACGGAGACGCTCTGATTTACGAGAAAAGACGACGCATGAGGGGGAAAATGCGCGACCAGACATCGCTATAGCTGACGTGGCCACGAATCTTCGTCGCTCGGCTCGCATTTCAGCACGCCGTAACGTTGAGAACACTGCGGACCACCAAGAAACACCAAAAGAGCTCACGCCATCGAAGCCTGCCCGACAGGGATATAAGAGCAGGGGAAGAAGTGGAGCAAGAGCTCGAGCTCGAGGGAGCCGTGTTCCAGAATCGTCGAGGCAAACACACGCTGATACTACGACAACCCGAGCTTCACCTCGGGAAAGTAAGCGGAGGGGATCCGCATTACCACAGCCAGCTCGACGAGGAAACAAAATAAGGGGCAAGCCTAGAGGTGGACGCATTACTGGATCGTCCAGGTTGTTGCGCACTGACGGCTCCGTAGAAACTGAGCGAGCAGGATCAAACAAGACTCGTGCGCAAGCCAAAAGCCCAGCAAATTCTACATCTAGGACGAAATTTCAAGGTTCAGACCGACAGCAACAAACATTGCAAAAGAGAAAAGCTTCTCGAAGTACGGCAGCTGCAAAAAAGCAGACGAGAGACGAGCCACCAAAAAAAAGTTTACCGCAACCGACGGTAACAAAAAGAAAGCCTTCAGCACGTAAGGCCAAGGCGGGAGAAGTTTCCAGACAAGTAGGCGATTCCGTGATTGGTAGAAATTTAAAAACCCCAATGTCTGATTTTTGCGTGGCCTAGATATCAACAAGGACTCCTCAAACAATCTCTTCCTCTTCTGAACACGTTTACCAAGAACAAACTCCGTATCTTGTTCGTGGAATAGAAGTTCCTTCTGACGAGCTAGCTGTCATGGATTCAACCAGTCCATCATCAACGAGAGATGATACATCAACAGTGAGGGCAAAAAAGGGTAGATCGGTCAAGATCTCACCCGCAAAGCTCAGATATAGGCGGATCCACCAGGATATGAGAAGTGGTAGACATGATTCTAAGTTGCCAGCGCTAACCGCGAAATTAAAAACTGAATTTCCGGAACGTACGATCGAAGCCGTTCCACAATTCCAATTGCTGTTAGCACGTTTCCATGAGAGAGCCGATGTAGATAAACGAGAAAGCTGTTATCCCTTTATCGACGACCTCTCTTACCAGCTTGACGAAGAGAAGTCAAAAATCCAATTTCCGATAACAAATTGGCGATATTTTAAGGCCAACCTGGAGCGATGTATTTCTATGAATGAGGCTGTTCTGCAAAGGACTGTTATGATGACGGTCTTTAATCAGCACTGGCTTCGAGATATCTTTGACTGGAATACCGAAGGCCAGTGGTATCAGGAATCAGAAACTCGGATACCCTCCAGCGCCGACGATGATCTCTCTTTGCCCAAACCTGACCTGGCCATCAGTTTTGACCGAGGGTCGTTTACTGGATTTGACATTTCAGATCCTATTCCTCGCCACCTTGAAAAATGTATCTCACCGGAAGGAGATAATCGCTGTTTTCCGTTTCTGTTCATGGAGGTGAAAAAAGCAGCCTCTGATCTGCAGGAAGCCTATTTAGCCAACCTCAATAATGCAAGCCAGGCGCTTTACAACATGTATCTCTGGATGGACCAGGCTGGCCACAAGGACAAATTTTTGAATGACGTTCGTGTTTTCTCTCTGGTTTTCAATGCCGAGGATTTGAGTGTTCGTGTTCATCGCGTAGAGGAACACGACAGCAATCTCTATTTTTTCTTTGATGAAGTACGAGCTCTGGCTCGATACAACAGAAACGAGGCGTGGGTGTTGGTGAACAGTATTTTAGAAGACTACGCAGCCGCAGAATTGCATCCACTGTTAAAGACTGCCTACAATATTGTTTGCGGAGAGCAAAGGGAGCGACTGGACAGCAAGAACAAGCGAAAGGCAGGCAAGACTCAAAGCACGACCCCAAAGCGTGCTCGAGGCTCTGGGTCCGGGGAAATTGACCCAAATACTTCGTTCGGAATGAGCGCGCTCAGTACCTAGATAAGGTTTGGATGTTTTAGAGTACTAATCAGGAACTAACTATCTTTCTAATACAAGGTTCAATATATCTTCTCATTTCTGTTTAACAATTTTTGATGTCTCTTTTTATGTTCCCGTAAACGAATATGTAAGATCGGTTTCCACTAT
The DNA here is from genome assembly GCA_021030915.1 of Astrothelium macrocarpum. Taxonomy (NCBI): domain Eukaryota; kingdom Fungi; phylum Ascomycota; class Dothideomycetes; order Trypetheliales; family Trypetheliaceae; genus Astrothelium; species Astrothelium macrocarpum. Next base: position 43,461 of record JAGEMR010000058.1, on the reverse strand, counting down.
GGAAGGTACCCACTGAGGAACAGCGCCGGGTATCGTGCCAATATTGAGTTTAAATAAGCCTTTTGGACCAGACAGAATACTTATGAGTCACCCATATACAAGGAGATTGGCTCTTTGACTGACGACGGAGACAACAGAATGTGCAGTCCAAATTCAGAGCAATGCATCGCTGGCATTGAAGAATGGCTTTATCTCGTCTTCAAGAGGCAATGAATCTCTCATGGCGTGTGCCACCTTCTCCACCTCAGCCAACACACGTAGCGCATTTGTGCCTGCAACACCCTGGAGGTCCTTCATCAACAATCCTTTCCTAGTTAAGGCGCCAAAGAGGCTCGCATACTTGCTCACGTCTTCCAGACCTTCAGGGCCATGGGTCATACCATCGAAATCCGACCCGATTCCCACATGCTCAAATCCAATCAAGTTGCCGACAAACATAATATGCTCCACAACGTCCTCTAAAATCGCGGTACCATTCTCGTTACTGTTAAGAAACTCTGGTACAAATGTGATCATGATAACACCGCCATTAGCCTTCAGAGCATACAAGACATCGTCCAGGACGTTGCGTGGATGGTTACAAAGAGTCTTGGAGTTGGAATGCGAAAATATCACAGGTGCGCGCGATACATTGAGTGCATCATGCTGGGTATCTATGCTCGTGTGACTGAGATCAACAATCATCCCGAGTCTGTTCATCTCCTGGATGAGCGTGACGCCACGGGGTGAGAGCCCGCCATGAAATGGAGGTGCGAGCGCTGCGTCCGCAAAGGCGTTATTGCAGTCATGTGTAAGCGTAATATAACGAACACCAAGTGCGTGGTAGAGCCGCATGACGGATGGACTATTCCCTATTTGATGTAGACCTTCGGCACCCATGAAGGACGCAATGACCTGCTTGTTCTTCTCTTTGACCGACCATACTTCTCTTGCCGAGCGCACACGAACGAGATAATCAGGAAAAGCATTGATGAGACGGTACATGAGGTCGATCTGCTGCAGGGTGTCGTGGATGCTTTCGAAATAGACGGCGTCGGAGAAGTCGTCATCTATAGCTGGACAAGGAGTGTAAACACTCCAGAACTGGCTTACAAGCCCACTCGTGCCCAGTCGTGGGAAATCGACCTGGCCAGAGAGTCGCGACGATGAGCCGATGTTGTAAATCTTGTTTCGATAGAAAGCACGCAGCCAGATAGGGAAGTCATTATGACCATCTACTAAAAGCAGCTTGTTCAGAGATGGTTCTACCTCAAGTAATACCTGTCCCGAGGCTTGCTCCGCCCACGAAGGATGTCCGATTGCGCCGAGGGCGATATTAGAGGGTATGCAAAAAACTATAGCAAAAAAATATACAGGCAATGCCCTGATCCAGACAACACGTTGATGGCGTGATGCAGACAAGGTGTGTACCTCATCATGAGCAGGAAACATAGTTTTTCCTTTAGCTTTCATCGACATTCCTCGGGATTTCCAGGTTCCTAGCAGGTTACAGACGAAAGTTTTAGACAAATTATAGAAGAAGAAAAAAAGGAAAAATGAATTAGGCTTCTTCATGCGATTCACGGGCCAGCTCTGCTTTCACACATGCGTACAATATCGAAACCGGTGGCGCATAATACACGTGACATGCGGATAGCATCAAGTTGTATCAGCTTATCATGCCGACATAGTAGGGAATTGTATACAGGTCATTCTGAAGCGAGCCTTGGATGATGCTTGAGAGATCATGCTGCACCAAGGGGACCGAGATTTACCGTACTCGCACCGCATTTCGCTCCTTTGAGTTCTTCGGCGACCGATCAAGGCGTTGCGCTGGACTCCGGCTAAAGTACACAGAAGACTGGACAACATTAGCCCATCAAGAGACGAATGCTGACTGTTCAAATTATGCGACCTAATGATCTGATCAGTATAGAAATTGTGATAGTAAACGCACTCTCATTTCTTCTGGCTTAGTAATGGAAGGGCTACTCCTAAAGTTTCGTTTCCACAGCGCAAGCTACAATATCGTTTGTGCACTGCTGCTGACCGTTGAGTTCCTCACTCATTCCGCATTAACCAAGCCAACGATTTGTGATAGCTTCGAAAGAGTCGGTCCTGCATCATGGTTGGGAAAACTCTTCTCGAAGCGAGTGGACAAGCTTGTGCAAGAGGGATATCGAAATATTGTTGGGTTGCAAGCGAATAGCCCGAGTTTGCCTTTTTGCTGATGCAATGATAGATCTCTGATGCTTCCCAGAAGCCGTTCACACTGAATTGGTGGTCAAAAGACTATTTGATTCTGCCCCCTAAACACCTGGCAGATCTAAAAATTGCAGGTGACAGAAAATTGAACTTCTTCCGAAACATTAGCGATGTTAGCAACTCTGACCGTGTCGGGCCAATTCTTCCAAATACATCGATTGATCATATCAGGCCTTCTTCCTGCGTCACTCTGTCGGTGCTCTGTATGACCATGATCGCATGATTCAAGTTGTGAAGAAAGGCTTGAATCCAAGACTTCGTCCGTGCTGCCCAAAAATGACATTTCCTGCCCTTCTCATCCGCTAACGTCGCAACAGCACAGTTGACGGCTATTCTCGAAGATGAAATCGAATATGCTTTACAATTCAACCTCAGTGACAATAGTAACTGGAACGAAATTATTGCACAATCTTTTTTCGCTTCCATTGTACATCGCTGCGCGACTAGGATACTCATTGGACCGGAGCTTTGTAGAGATGAGACATTTCTCAAGCTTTCACAGAGCTTCATCATAACATTGTTCATGACTGCTCTGGTAACCGTGAAGCTCCCCCCAGGCCCTTTCCGCAATCAAGTTGCTTGGGCCATCTCATACTTTCATCGGCGAAACTGCACCAGTGCGTCCAGAAGCTGCTCCCAATAATTGAGAAGCGCATCCTTTGGCACAACTCACCAAAAGACGATGCTCTAGACGCGACAGAATAGATTCTTCAGCTCTACGACCAAGAAGCACAGGACCCGCAGCCAGAGAGGATTTGTCATGAGCCTTTGCATAGCTTATGGGCAGGAAGCTCTGCACCTGGGAGTCTGCTGACCGAAATGACGTTCCAGGTTCTCTTGAATCCGGATTTGCTAGATCCGCTTTGCAAGGAAGTGGAGAAAGCATCTTGTGAACAAGGATGGACGGAGGCCGCTTTGAGGATGTTGAATCTCAAGACAGTTTCACACGCGAGGTGAATCGCATTTATCCAACTGGGTCAAGTGAGTCGAGCGACGCTTGGCAAGTTTGCCCTGATTTGCTGATGCTTGCAGTCGCATGTGCGCGGACCGTACTTGAAGAGCCATTTACATTCAATGACAAACTTACTTTACCCACTGAAACGCGAATTGCCTTTGCGAATCAGCCGGTGTCACAAAACAAATATGACGATCCATCGCAGTTCAATGCTTTCCGTTATTGTAATGTTGAGCGACTCACAAGCACGACATCAACGAAATGGGCAGCCTCAGCCATGTCGACGGGTAACTTGATGTAGGCCACGAAACGAAGCTTTGCTGGAAATTGCTTGCTAACTCATGTACAGCTGGGGGTTTGGCAACTATGCATGCCCTGGATGTTACTTTGCCGTGCGCATGGTAAAGCTAGTCTTCAGCAAGCTGTTACTCGGATGCGACCTCCGATGGGACGGTCGAGCAAAGCATCGGCCAATGCCGCTTCACATTGGGGGCCAGACTCTTCCAGATTTGAGGCAGAAAATCCTGATTCGCAGGAAAAGACAACGTGACGAGTGAAGGGGGTGTTGTGCTCCAAAGGGACATATAACGAACTATGACATAGTAACGCAGAAGGATATCTGGATCGGTGATCTGCTGCAGCAAACCTGGAAGGGTATGATATCGGGGTCAATAGTCTGCTGCTCGACTAGGCAAGTATACGGAGTATGGTATAACGCTGAGACGCAAGCAAGGAAATGCTTGTCCATCTGCATACGCTTGCGTAGGTAGCCGAGCGAACTGTTGTGACTTTTAAGCTGCTTTCCATGTTCAGAAGACGCTGAGACCTAGAATAGTGAGTCTCAGGTAAGAGGATGACCAGTCTGTTATTACAGGCCCGATTCCGCGCAGGATTCCGATGTCCTTGGGCAGCAAGACTGCGACTGGATTAGCGTGACATCTATCGGTGCGGATGCAGTTAGTTCTCAGTAATTACATAGATTGAAGGGAGGGAAAGGATATCAAAAAACGAATGTAACTGAAGACGGATCTGATCATTCAACCTCCCCAGCAACCAACGTCGCAATGCCGGCGGCTTGGACCAGTATGCTGAAGCTTTTGCCAAGGATCATGCTTTTTGACCAGCGCAAGAACCAGATGGAGTCTTGCCCAGATACATCGTTGGCTCATATGTATTTAATGCGCTGCTGATTGCATGTATGGTTGTTGCAGCATGAGGAAGCCGCGACCAACGTGCCTAAAACGACAAAGCTCATGTTGGAACTGTAGTGATCGGCGTCCGCACATGGATTCCACTGAGATAGGAGAGTTCGCACATGCGTTGGTAGCAGGTCTTCCGTTGTCTGCATTGTTGGAAAAAAGCGAGCGGGCAAATAGGTCAGGTTGCACTTGACGGTAATTAAGCGGTTTTTGTAGCTATCTGCACTCCACCGGCGGCATGTCGCACTTCGTTTCTATGATTACTGGTCGCCCGCCACCAGCTCGGCAGAGAAACCGCAAGTCGGTATAGCGTTAGCGTTTCGCCCCAATGATCGCCTTCCAAGTGCAATCCATGCAGGCGTCCGTGTCTTTCCCACAGTCCTCCCCTTTGTAACCTTGTAGTGTAAGCAAAGAGCTTTCATACGGGCACATGAGCTGTTTACTAACCGGGTTTTCACATCCCCTAGGAGAATCTATCTTATCCCGTAGACTGAATCTTTACACGTAGTGATATCAAAGCACGCGCTTCAACGTATTTATCATTTCGTATCCAGCCAAGATTATACGGCATGGGCCGGATCAATTTCGCTTTGGTGGGCCGATGCGGCCTGAGAACCCGGCACGTTGAGAAGATTTGTGGGGTAAGTCGGCGTACCTAGAAGCGGCTCACCCCCCGAAGCGGCGCACCTCCACCATTTCAACTCATTTCGCTGAATTCGCTCCACCACCAACCACAGCGCGTTAATATGGCTGATCGTGAGCGTATCATTGTTTCTGCTATCGTTGATTATGAATCTGGCGTTTATTCTTCAATAAATAAAACTGCTGACGCGTACGCTTTATCCAGAACTACCCTCAGAACACGTCTCAAAGGTCGATAAGAAAGGCATCTCAGCCATGAATAACAACAGTGATTGTCTCCACGTCAAGAGGAATTTCTTATATAATGGATTATTGATGAGGATCATCATGGATTTCCTCCTAGCCACATTCGTGTTCGTGAAATGGTTGTTCGAATTATGTATGTTAATGAAGATGATAAATCTTTGGATAAAAAATGGGTTATTTTTTTTATGAAACGCAATTCATATGTTATTTCCATGATTGGACGACGGTTTGATATCAAAAGAACACAATACGTATCTGAAGATTCAATTATTGAATTCGTAGAACTGTTTGAGAAAACACGGAAACGGTTCAATATTCGCCTGGAGGATATATGGAATATGGATGAGCAGGATTTAGGCCTAGGCGTGTATACGAATTCTATGGTGCTTATTCAATTCAATAAAAAATATGCTTATAAAAAAACATCACAGAATAAAGAATGGCTATCCATTGTTGAGATTATTAATGTCTTAGGCCGTCTGATTGTTCCGCTCATCATATTCAAAGGCAAATATCTCCAAATTATATGATTCAAATCAATTAAACTGCCAGATTGGAATTACATTATCTCATCAAATGGCTGGACATCAAATGAGATTGGATTTATCTGATTAACACGTATATTTGATCCACAAACACGTTCTGAATATGGCAGGCACAGGTTATTGCTATTCGATGGCCATATTAGCCACATCAGTATGGAATTCATATATGCGTGTAAAATGGATTTTAAGATTGAATTAGTATTTATATCTTCTCATACGTCTCATATCCTTCAGCCGTTGGATCTGTGTGACTTCAGTCCTATCAAACGTATTTATCGTGCTGAAATTGAACATTTGGCCCATTTGGATGACGGCGCAGCTATGAAAAAGGATCGCTTTATCGAATGTTACAATCATGCTCGTCAGAAAGGCTTTACAACACGAAATATCCGTACTGGATGGAAGGCAGCTGGCCTAATACCGCTGAATTCGTCTATTCCATATGGCTCACTATTCGTGTTCAATCCACATATGGACCCTCATTCTCAGACGCCTCAGAAGCGACCTTATTCGGATTCAATCAATACACCACATAATAAACAACAGTTTCATAAAATTATTCATACATTAAACAAAATAATACGTGTGAATAATGACACCAGGCGTTTATTCACCAAAACAGGCAGAGTATTAGCAGCTGTAATTACAGAAAACGTAATACTGAAGAACACAAATAAGCGTTTACACCATAAATTGGAGTAGAATACTACTCAGCCAGCTAGAAAAGCAATCAAATTTGATGCAAATGAGAAATTCACCATAGTGATAGAGATCAAAGAGGCAATTAATGAAGCGGCGGTTTCAATAGCTGCTCAACCACCAAAAGCAGCGCCAAAAGCAAAAAAAACATCTTCCAGCGCTACATCAGAACCTGTATTTAGCCACATGTGCACAAAATTTCAAACGTAGCTGAATTCGTTGAGTAATTACACCAAATAATGAACGAGACGAAATGGTGGAGGTGCGCCGCTTCGGGGGGTGAGCCGCTTCTAGGTACGCCGACTTATAAAATGGGGCCGATTGATAGCATGCGATCAGCGGTCCGTGCATGCCGATTTAATTGGATGTAAAAAATTGGATTCAAGAGAAATTGTCGGCAGGCCAACTGAGACGTCATCTGTAAATAATTACTGTGCCTCTCACTGGTGGCTGTTTCGGTATTTCCATGCAACGATCTCATAATCATCTTAGCACCCGGCTCCCCTGCACGAGCGGCCCGCCTTCCCCAGCTGCATATAGCCCCCAGGCGCTGTACAGCACCTTGCACCAGCAAACCCCTGCTGGAGTTCTGTGCTGTGAACGTTTTCAGAATCCTGTTGCACACATCACGCATCGGTTGAGGCAGATCAGGAGTTCATCACCCTCTGGAATTGCCCCGTCAGAGCTTCAAGTCGACGTTCCAAACCTTTATGGCAAGGTTCGTCTCTTTGCGGGCCGCCGGAGGATGCGGTAAGCAAGCATTGCAATAGCTCTTTCACCCGGAGTAGTTCTTTAGTGACAATCTTTGCGCGCCATGCCCGTTGCTCATTTGCTGCATCCTGGAAATCGCCAAAGCCAAATCCGGAGAGAATACCACCAACACTGTCGAATTGCGGAAAGTCGCCATTGCTACGTGTTGCCGGTGCCTCTTCCAAGAAACCTGAGCATCCAGTCTCCAGGAGTTCCATGATCTGGTACAGAATGGCCGCAAATAGCATGTTGCATTGACTCGATCTGCTGTTGCGCTGCATCAATGTGGATACTGTCTTGACAGTCTTTTTGACCATGTCTAGTGTCAAATCCAAAACTCGGACTCGGGCATCGATTAAAGATTCTAGCTGGCTAAGAATCTGACAACAAGCCAACACGCACTGACTATCCACGTGGGGATACTCCGTTGTTCGAGCACTTGTATCTTGTCCCTTTTCCGCAGGTGTCAACTGCCGCTGGGAAGTAGTATTGTCATCCGATGTAAGAATTGCTACTTCCGGGTCATCTATTTTCTCGGAGTGTGGATCTGCATTGGGATCAAGATGTGTTATATCGCTAGAGGGTAGGGATTGGTCAAATCCTTCGTGAGTGGCTTCATGATCCATAGGACTGAAGTCAGTCAAGTCGAACGCAGGACCGAAATCGTAGACGGCGTCGGCATTCAGGCCTTGATCTGGAACGGGCGAGATAGGGTTTTGGAGATCGCTGACCCAAGTGTATTGAGCAGCGTTATCTTCTGCAGCCACTTGATTTCGGTGCCTTCGCACGTCCACTGGTGAGGTAAGAATGCCTGATGGTAATGAATTGGGTGATGGGTATTCTTGTGCGTTGTCTCTGATGATAGTCCGGTTTCTCTTCGCCCTTACGCCCGGAACTCTTCCTACGCGTGATTCCTCATATATGCAAGGAGTTTTGGCCGTATTGCACCGAGCACAACCTGTTCTTTCGCCGGAACATTTGACCTTGCACGATTAGCATCATCGATACTCTGGGACAAAGTTCCTACCATCTTACTTTGGCTGTATTGCACTCATTGCAAGCCTTGCGCAGCTTTTCAAGCCTTTTGCCCGTCATGCCTCTGCTTTGTAAACTTTAATTCGTGAACATGAACTTAGATTCTCTGATCTGACCTCGTGTCTGATTAACTCGACAATGCTTTCCTGGCGAGGCAGTGATGATATAATCGGAAATGAGGCTCCCACTAGAATGGATTTTACAATCTTGCATAGACAATCTCGTGGCTGAAATCAAAATTCAGACCGAAACGTTTTAATGAGGCCGCGATGAATCAAAGGATATGTCGAAGAAAAAGCAGATACTGACTGTGGTGAGACAAAGTCAGCTTAGACCCTCCCATCGAATGTTCAGAGCTTTGGTGAGCCAAGCAACGCAAGCGGCTGAGCCTACGCAGGCAGCATTACCTGGCCTCTCTATTGTAGGTAAATGAGCATGTCTGGATGAAGCTGTCTCCGGTGGTTCAGCCGTACTTGCTTTGTCTGGAGTGGGCCCATATGATAGGTACAAATACCGAGCATCCCCGGCCTTTCTCGGCACTAGGGCATGCAGTTACTTCGGGTTGGAAAATGCGATTGCTTTCGCAGCCCGAGGGGTATCAGCTATTGTGCAAAATGGAAGAAATTGACCTACGAAGATTGATTTGGCCTCTGAGTGTAGCCGGCGTTATGTTCTAGATTCTTGTGGCCACGCGACGAGTTGAGTGCTGTTTCACAGCTTGGTCTCCCTTACCTGTAAGCTCAGTGTTCTCAAGGTACTCCTACTGTATGGGACATCACCATGAAGTACTCTGCAGAGTTGGGAATGCCATGCAGCATGAAAGAGACCGATGTGGGGATCTTTTCTCAGTCAGCGTTGCAGGCTGCCCCCTCGCCAGATTTCTGCCAGAGTCACACCGATTCGATCAAGGTAGTCAGGTACCAAACACCAGAGCGCCAAGTTGCGTCCGACCATTATCGTGTGATCAACGCATCCTTCAGATCTGTGCATATACAGTATGATTGGATTATAAAAATGAATGTAAGAAGAGATTGTCAACAGCGGGCTGAATAAGATACAATATATGAAGGGCTGTCAGAATTGGGCAAACGAGAAAGTGCTCAATCGGCTTCAGCTATTCTCAGTTCATAGAAATTTCTCAGAGTAGTTCAATTTTCATGATCATCAGTGCTAATGGTCGGACGCAACTCAGCACTGTAGAACTAGTGACACTAGATGCCTCGTTGGATAGAACAGAAAAAGACGTGAGGCGTAGGGCAGTGACGATTCGGTTTTATTGCTGGCTAATCCTACCTCACCGATACTACAAGTTAGCGCCAGTGTGGGCGTCAAACTAATAGGTCCCTACCACCCAACGACTCAATCACCTTAAGTCTGTTAATTAGTCTGAGATGTCGACTTAAATCATTGATTTCTACCTACAAGGAAAAGTGATTGTAGCTGAAAGGAGTATACGCAAAATTGTTGCTCTTATCATCGCGAACAGGCATACAACAAGACTGCATAGCACTGTCCATATTTCTATTTGGGAAGCGCAACCGCATGCGACATAGTGTCCTCCGTACGCCCTTCGAGGTTGACTTAACCTCAGTATCTGACGTACCTGCGCCTTCGCAAAAGGTGACATTGAGGGTCTATGTCAATCCGCCTTCACTTACGAAAATGTTGTTCAACCTTGTAAGAGGCATTACTTTTAGTAGTGCAGCTATTTGTAGGACCTACGTTTCTGGCGCGTGGATGACCAAGCATCGAACCTCTACGCTTTCCCGAGGTGCTGCATCTGCTGACGTTTGAGGGTGCTTGAATGCTGCATGCGGACAAACTGAGTCTCAGAGTCAGCGCACTTCTGAGATAGCCACAACTGATGGATGCTTACCATTAGCCACGCCGTTTGCTTCGCTATCCCAAATCTTGATCAGTGTGATTTCATCCGTGCGATGCTTATCCAAATAGAACCAGCGCTGAGAGCTATCATGGGTAAAAGCCATCGTCTGACCTCGTTCTTCATACTGGCGCCTCCATAAGTTGCATGTATGGATACTGGTAGGTGATAGGCTCTTGAAGTCCATTTGGGCCAATGGCCAATCTAGCACGGGTCCGTTCAACGGTCGCCAAGCGTTGATGATCTGCACACGGCTTTTTAAAACACGCTCTGCCTCTTCTTCATCATCGATTGTATGCATAAGACGACGTACAGCTCCCTTCGGGCCTTGGTCACAGTGCACGACTGTAGCGGGCTGCTCCTTGCCATCTGGATTCTCGCCACTTTCTAATTCTGCTCTTCGCTTTCTGAGAGTGTGGTCGAAAACGATGACTCGAGATGCACCGGTGATTTTCTTGATAATGGCTTCGATCTTGGGGTAGTATTTTTCCATGACTACGACTTTTTCACCGCTGCGAATTGCTGCGAGCAGCTCGTCGCTCAAGCTTTCGTCATCAGCATACTCAAACCCGTTTTGGTCAAGGTTGAAGTCATCCTTGTGCGGCCTCGCATCTGTTATAATCACGCTGTGCTCGACCCACTTAAAATTCTGGCTTTCAAATCCATCATCAGGTGAAGAACGGTAGAATGGCTCCCCTTTTGATGGGTCCCAAGGCTCTAAGAAGCTCATAGTGGAGGTTGTCTTGAGTCCAGAAACGTAAGCTGGCTCGATATTGTCATTTGTTTCGCTAAGTGGGATGTCCACAGTGTTCACGGATGACTCCAGAGCGACATTATCGGAGGCTGTATCTGTAACGTCCTTTGCTGTCCAAGCGGGTACGAATTCAAGAGCGCATGGCCAGGCATTCCTGAGGTTCATGATACGATTGAGCTTCCAGCCGGTCAATCCTGCGAGGCGCTTCCAGTCTGACTCTGCTCGTTCTTGACCACCAACAGTCATCATCGTATTTACGTCGGCATACGTTGACAGTCGTCCCATTCGTCCATCAGTAAGTAGTAATTCCATGACAATTAGCCTGCTCTTTGGTCCCTTCTTGATGGCCTTTCGAATATTTCGCATCACTTTGATGACTTTGGTATCATCCCAGTCATGAAGGCACCACTTCATTGTGTAGACCTCGAAACTTGGCACCTCTTTCATGAAGTCTCCCACCATGAGCATACTTTTAGGGACGCGGCCTCCGACATCTGCGTATATTCCGTCCACGCTGTGGAAATTTGGTTGCGCATGCTCAATAGCCTTGTCAAGGTCGAGGATAGCACCGCGCATTCTTTCATGCCGACGAAGCAGAAGTGCTAGCAGAGCACCACCGCCGCCCCCGACATCCAATATCATATTATCAGCGACTTCCTCCCATGGGTAGTCCTCTAGTATGCCTGGTGCCATTGCAAGCGCACCGCCTCCAAGCGTCTTATGTAGCCGCCCAGTCCAGTTCTGCTCGGTGAAATAAGTGAACATGTCCTTATCGGTGTTAAATTCGATCTGTGAGGGCGTTCGTGTGACCCCCTCCCGACAGGATGCGGGGATTCCACGAGCCATATCGTAAAAGACATTTCCGTAAAGGTCAACCCAGTTTCGCCATTGTGTCCAGTGGTCCGACATCAACAGCTCTGAAATATTATTATTGCTGATCGAGTCCGTTGTGGCATCATAGCGAAAGATGCCGTTGTTGTACAGCTTCCTTAACACCTGCCGCAGCCGATCAGGACGAGCTTTACATGTAGCTGCAAGGTCTTCCAAGGGTATTGGTCCATTTCGTAGGAGGTCAGGGATATTCAGCTCGACAGCTGCACAAAGACATTTTGCATCTACATATCCTACACTTGTGTCAGTCTTCGCTCTCAGACATACTTGATCGATGCTCACCGAGAAAATGGTCGGCAAGAACCAGTGGGCCCGGCTCCAGAAGCTGCTCTATCTCATGCAAGCGATCAACAACTTTATGTGCGAGTGATGCTAGACATTTGTCTGGCAATCGACTGTGATCATGCAGCTTTGTAAGCAACTGTCTTTGGACATCTTGGTCGCCCTTCAAGACGCTTAAAGCAGAATCTAAGCTCTCGGTCAGTCTTTCTAGAGTTTCTTCCATGGCATGATAATTACCGGATAGCTGTCTATTGGGCGTCCAGTATTAGATATAGGGGCAAGCAAGCAGCCTTGCCGAAAGCTGCGGGGACCGGTCTTGTGAACATACTTGATTCGTTCGACGGGGTCGATGTGTTGCTCTCAGCTCAAACCGGACCGAGACGCGCTGTACGGTGTTCTCATCCCGGCACGCGTTATCAGGGAGAGCAAAGATTAGAGGTCCGCACCACCTTGTGCACGGTCCCACACAATGCACACTCATCTCATTCTCAACACCACGTATTCGAACGCGCGCAACTCAACCACCGTAATTAATTGTGAGATGAGAATTAATTTAATTGATAATTTAATTTCACGCGCGTAATTCTGACTGTTAAAATTAATTTTTAAAATGTTGTAATAATTGTTGTTATCGTCGCGGACGATTAGATCTAGAATTTGATTCCGTCTCATCTATATCCTCCATATATCCACTCACATCCAAATCAGTCAAATTATCTGATTTGGCTATTATAACGTATTTTTATCCCTTTTTTTTTTTGATATTAAATCTTATTATGAAATTATTTAATAATTTCACGTTATTCGACAATTTTTTATTTCTATTAAATCTTCAATTTCTTCTGAAACTGCCGATTTTATTTATAAATTCAAATACATTCAATTTTGATTTCGATTTCAATTTATTTATTAATCTGAATTTATTCCTTTTAAATCATCAATTATTATTTTCATTATTTTTTTTTTCTTTTTTTATTATATCAATTCACGAATTTGTTATATTCTATCAGAATTTCAAAATATCGTTTTATCGTATTCATTTGATAATTTGAATTTCTTATTTCGGTATTTTATTCATTATTTTTGAATATATAATATCTTTTTAAAATTCTAATTTTTTATTTTTAATAGATTATTTTTTATTATTATTTAAAATATTATTATTTCGAATTTATTCATTTTCTTTTTAAATATATTATTTAGATATATTTCTAATTTTTTACGAAATTATCGTCAACATTTTATAAAAATCTAAATAGAAGAAATTTCTGAAAAAGAATAATCCGAATATTATTGAGATTTTCTGATGAAAATCTGATCTAATATAATAAATGAATTATATGACTGGAAATCTGTTTTTAATCAGCCATTAATGATATTTGATAGCGTAAATATCTATTAATATGCCGGCCAAAATAACTGAAAAAAATCAGTTTTCATAAAAATTATTAAATTTTCAATAATTTATATCCAACGGTCCAATTTTTGATTATAATAAATCATTAAAAAATTAAAAATATTCATATCTAATAATTGAAATTGATACGTGGAATGAAATGGATAAATAATTACAAATATTCGATTATTATGATAATAATTAAAAAATTTCATCATTAAATGATTTTTATGATCATTAATTATTAATAATTTCCATTTTAAATCATTATTAATTTTTGATTTAATATTTTTATTAAATATTTAATTAAATTATATAAAATCTATTTCGTCATTTATCCATTTAAATAAAAATGATATAAAATTATATTTATAGATTATTATATCCATATTATGAATCTATATTTTCTATATATTATTCGTTATAAAATTGAAAATAATTAATGGAATTAATATCAAATCGTTTATATATATCATTATCAGTAAAATAATCCAGATATAAGACATATTTATATCAGATTCTCGTAATAAATCTCGTTTCTGAAACGATTTGATAAATATATGATATTATTTAATATCTATATCGAATACGAAATTTTTTTTATTTATATTATATATATTATGAAAAAAAATATTATATTATTCAATTTTAGAATTTATTTATCAAATTATTAATAAAAAAATAAATAATTTTAAAAATTTGTATCATTTCAAAATAAAATTTTAATTATTTATAATTATTCATTTTTTTTTTAAATAAGATTAAAAATGATGAAATATATTAATTTTAATTCTGATTAATTACGATTTATAAAATGATTTATTTAATTTCTTCCAATCTTCTTTTTATTGATATTCATTATAAAATTATGAATTATTCATATAATAAATAGAATATTATAATTCATAAACGTATTAATTCAATTAATTAATACAATTTTTTATTATAAAAAAAATTTGGCTAAATCATTTTGAGAGATTTTAATTCTGTTTCTGATGATGCCTCTATGACGGCGTGATAACGTCGAACGGTGGATTCCATAAATTTTAACTAACTGAATATAATTAAAATATTCTTACACATCTGCTGTTTCAAGAACTGCTTCAATTGAACCCATATTGGTGGAGTTATTACGAGACGAAAACATTCGGCGAGGCGGAAATCAAGCGTGCATTGTGTGGAACCGTGCACAAGGTGGTGCACACTCGTACGTAATGTAACTAGGACGTCCGGTGTCATACCTGAGGTAACGACTCAGTTCGGAATCAACTCCACAGGTAAAACGGTAGTTGTTGCTAACCTGATGTTCATGTGCCTTGCAAATAATGGTGGCACGCATCCGCATACCTGTTTGCTTCTGATAGGCTTTCGGAGCATGCAATATCTCACATTCTAACTTTGTGGTACAAAACTCCCGACGGCCAAAGATTGCCAATGGGCAGGTAGGTGACGGCTCGGTTCCCGGGTGCAGAGCTTGGTCTGCGTTCATCTCACTGATGTGCAATTGTTCTCTGATGCATTGCTCTCTTCAAGTGCCAAGGCGATAATGTCCAAGAACTACTGACTATGGCAGATGAAACTACTCGGCTTTTGGATAATACCTTAGCCGAATCGGCAGAGGAACAAGAACATCGGACTAGAGAACATGATGGTGCTGTGTGCACCAGACTCCAACGAACAATAACATCCCCAGTTGCTGTCCTCCCAATAGCGCTGCTCTCAGCCCTTGCAATAGCTGCTACTGCTGCTACCCAGCTCTATTCGTATGCTGAACTTCTTTGCAAGGATCCGGCACACTGCGCAGATTACGAAAAGAAGAGGTATTCGGGTTCAGTGGCATCAGCAACATTTGTAGCCAACATTCTTTCATTGGTGGCACTGAGCGCCTTCGAGAAGCTCGCAAAAAGAAACCAGCGAGCTAGTCTTGCGATTTGGATTGTGGTGCGATCCATGAGCGTCTGCGCCCTGGCGTTAGGCGTTTCGATCCGATACATTGTCGTAGCTCTCTCCAGCCAGATCTTTGAAGGTCTTGCTTCAGACAACATCCTCCATTTCAGTCTTAACGCTATATATGTCCACCAGCCAGACGCCGCTTCAATACCTCGTTTGATCGGTACTTCGCTTGCGCTGTACATGATTGGTATATCCGTGAGTCCCTTGATTGCAAGCAATCTTCCGAACTTTCAGTCGAGCTTCGCAATGGCAATCGTTCTGTTCACGGTAGCATTGGTCTATATTCTGGTGCGGGTGCGAACGCACCAGACGTCCCTATAAGCCCCAGAAGAGAACATGAGCAATCTCCCGCAATCTGCTGGGTTGAAGGACGAAACACTATCAATGCGACTTCTCTTCACCACTTTATGCTTCCTTGCTTCGCCATTATATGTGTTTATTGAGATTCGAATCAGTATTCTACCGGCCGCCGCGTCGCTTCTCTACAACGCCGTGCAGTCATACGCTTTCTCGGCAATGATGATACAGACCTCAATCAATTTCGGCTTCTCCAGCCGAGAGAATGGATATCTGATTTCTATTGCTCATGGTGTGGCAGCAACTTACCTCCTCACAACCTACGTGATCCTACCTATTATACAGAAGCAAGTTTCGAAAGTTCTACCTGGAAACGGGCGAACTGTTACACAGCGCCCGCCGATCGAAGCATATTTAGCTCTGGCTTCAATTGCCTTACAGGCGACGTCGTTTGCACTGTTCGTGCTCGCGGTACGACCCTGGCAGATCTATCTAATCACAGCGCTCTTCTCACTTGGGCTGGCGACGCCATCGTTTGTGAAGAGCTACTTCGTCACTCTATTTAAGGAAGATCCGACGCAAGCAATCGCAGCGCTTGCTGTGATGGAAAGCATAGGGTCAATACTCGCTCCGCTCGTGTTTGGCGGATTGCAAACGATCTGGCCTGGTGGTGAAGCGTTCTATATTGGAGCCATGGTCATCGCAGTAGCTTGGGCTCTCCTTGCTCTCGGAGTCCTAATTGGAACGCTTATGGGCAGATCAGCCGAAGCAGGTGTAGCATAAATTTTGTCCTCGGAAAGAGAACACATCTATGGCACGGTAGTCCTGGTCTTACTGAATGCTCTATCCAGCCGACTGCATGCTTCCTGCATCTTGGACTTCTCCACTGTGAATCCAATCCGTGCCCATCCTTTAGCGGTCTCTGGTCCATGATAACTCTTTCCTGAGCTCACAGTTACACCCTCGTGCATCAACAATGCCACAGCTTCTGCTTCCTCCTCCCATGTCCGAGCGCGGGGAGCGACCTGCGCAAACAAATAGGGTCCAGCGTTGCAAGCAATGTATGGTATCTGGTGCCGTTTCAGTATAGTCGTCAGCGCTCTATAAGCATCTGCTAATCGTTCCGCGCTAAGCTCCATCAAGCTTGGCAACTCCGGCGAGGTGAGCAGTCTGCTGACACATATTGCAGAGAGCGACGAAGTCTGTGTATTCGATGCTAGGGCACATCCAATAGCCATTTCTGGATTGGCTTGGGTGATTATGCATCCCATACGGACTCCACTCTGACCAAAGTCTTTGCTCGGGCTCCAGACAACGTGGACGCGGGATCGATCGCAGCCCAAATTTTCGGTGTCTATGCTCAGTGCGGACACGAAAGCGACGGGACTGGGCAGATCGTGGGATGGAAAATGTGTCAGAGCATACACCTCGTCTGACACATAGTGTATGCTTTTACGCTGGCAAAAGCGAATGCATTCTTCCAGGACACTTTTTGGATAGCACCGGGCAACGGGATTATGAGGGTTGGTAATTATCAAAGCCTTGATCGGGATGCTTGCCGTCTCATAAGCTTTCTCTAGCGCTGGGAGGAGTGCTTCCGTCAAGTTGTCCTCGAGTTTGTCAACCACTACAGAAATCGGTCTGACAGAGCATCTGGCTTTGAACTGGAAATCGAAACCATTCCAGTATGGACCAGGTACAAGCACGCCGTCCGCTGGGTCGCAAATATTGTACAAAAGCGCATCAAGACAGCTTGCTGCCCCAGGGGCTGTCGTCAAATGGCTAGTTTCAACGGGTATCCTCGGGTTGAAATAGGTGTTGAAGAAATGTGTCAACGCATCGAGAACTTCAGGGAACCCGGCGAAGGCACGGGGATATGAAAATTGTGTTGGTTCGAGCTCTTCGAGTATCGCCTTCTTGTAGATGTGTATAATTTCGTCACGGATAAGCCAATTCTCTGCTGTACCCAAGTCGATGTTGGGGTTGTTGAGTTGTGAGCGCTCTGCAATGGCCCCTTGGATTTTCGGCATGATCGCGCCGACGTTGGACCAGCCGCGTGCGGAGAATCCAGCCGCGTTCCCTTCATACGCGTCTTTCATCTTGCAACCTCTTGACGATGAGTGTACCTAGGATTTGATCAAATTTTGGTGAAGCATTCCTATAGCTTTTTTTTTGGGGTACTTGCTACCCTTTCATATATAATGCGAGCTCGAAAGATGATCTCCGTGAGGGTCGTCCAATGCCGGCAACCGCAACTGCAGACTCGGAAGCCGTGCACTATGCAGAGGTCGAGTATGCTCTGGATTGATCTTTTCGCGTGCAATCTATCCACTCTTTCGACTGTCAGCTAGGCCTCCAAGATGAACTCCCGTGTCTTGACGATAGTGTATTATTCGTATCCTCCTTGCATCTTTCTCGCCCTCTTCTCGTCCCGTCTAGCTTTCTTCCACAAAGACACTGTACCCGCAGCAAAATGTGCCAAGTCTCGAGTCACCCACTCTTATCAAACAATCTGGTGTCTGCAATGCGCTTTGTCTATCAAACTGGTACGGGTTGACCTATACAACGCCGCTGCGCTAACTGTTCAACCAATCAGCTCACGAGCATTGTGGTGGACGTTTTTGCCTTTGTCCGAAGCCAAGAGACCGGACGTGATGCTGCTGTGTTTGAAGGACAGCTCGTGAGTTAATACTGATTCGCCAACATAAATCCCTTATCTGATCAATGTGCAAGGCTTCGCACATAGCTTTATGCCTCTATTTTGCTGCGGGACTTCTTCCAGATTCGGATGGACTATTTACTCCTACACGATCCAATTTCTATGTATGGATGCTCAGCACAGTTTTCGAGATCAGTATTGTTGCGATTACTCGCGCAACAGTATGGGAATCGAGCCAATCACTCTTCGAAAATATTGAGATCATTTTAGGCTGTGCGCGAGCTTTGCTGCTGGGTCTTATGAGCATTGTGTTCATAGCAGCAACTTACCGACAAATGCATGGACTCAGCACCAGACATCCCGAAGCCGAAGGCCTCATCAGTAACGAACATGCTAATCAAAGCTATGGTTCAATTATCAAACAATCTATTGCGGCTGCTGATGCGCAAGCAACCGGCTGGATCGACTATTTCATCGGTTTCGTGGCGCTTTTCCCATACATGTGGTATGTCTTTGGTCATTTCTGAAGTAGACTCACGACTAAGCAACATTTCACAGGCCCTCAAACTCAAGACCAAAACAGATGATCATGGTACTTTGCTTTGGTATTATGGTCGCACAACGAGTGGTGAACGTAATAGTTCCGAGACAGCTCGGCATCTTAGTAGATGCACTTGGCAATGGTGTAGTTCCTTGGAACGAAATTGCTTTGTATTGCGTCTTTCGTGGCTTGCAGGGACAACAGGGCATTCTAGGCTCGGTCCGTGCAATTCTTTGGATATCAGTGAGTCAGTCTCTGTATCAACGCCTGAGCTGCTCCGCTTTCGAGCACGTGCTTACGCTCTCGCTTGATTTCCATCTCAGCAAGAAGATTGGAGAGGTGATGAGTGCACTCAGCAAAGGCGGAGCGCTCAACACTTTCCTTGATGGATTTGCTTTCCAATTATTCCCCATGGTCTTCGACCTCGGCGTCGCAGCAGTTTATCTTTTTATCAATTTTGATGCCTTTTACTCCATCATTGTCATAGGTGTGATGTGGAGTTACATTTTTGTCACCATTTATATGGCAAAATACCGCGGGCGCGCTCGGCGTGAGATGGCCAAGAGAGACAGGGAGATGGAAGCAGCTAAGTATGAACCAAATATGCTTCTCGAAACAATTTGCAAAACTAATGTAACACTTGCAGAGTGGACGCTTTGATGGTCTACGAAACGGTTCATCATAACGGCGCCGTAGGCGCAGAAGTATTAAAACTTCAGAGCCTTGTATCGGCCTTCCAAAGATCGGAGTTCTCGGTTCTTTTCTCGCTCAACGCCTTGAACGCGATCCAAAACTTCATCTTCATGCTTGGTGTGATTCTGGTATGCATTCTGTCTGCATATCAGATATCCATTGGTGTCCACAAAGTGTCAGACTTTGTGACCTTAATTACTTATTTTACGCAATTGCACGCACCCCTTGCGTTCTTCGGAAGCTTCTATAACCAGGTTCAGAATAACCTTGTAGATGCGGAACGTATGCTTGAGATTGTAAGTGATTGTCGTTTTGTTGGCTTGTATGAAGCTGATTCGGACTAGTTCAAGAAGCAGCCGGAGGTCGAAGATTGACCAGATGCAATGCAAATGATGAGCTGTGACGGTCGTATAACCTTCTCTCATGTAAACTTTTCATACGACGGGAAGAGATTGGCGTTGAACGATATCTCTTTCGATGTCAGACCAGGGACAACAACCGCCATTGTTGGTGAAAGCGGGAGCGGCAAGTCAACGATCTTGAAACTACTATTCCGCTTCTATGACGTGGGTAGCGGAAGCATATTAATCGACAATACCAGCGTCCGCAGGTTTACTGTCAAAAGCCTCAGAGACTACATCGGGGTGGTACCACAAGATACAGTACTGTTCAACGACACGCTTATGTACAATTTACTCTACGCAAACCCGAGTGACACGGAGGCGGATGTTTTCGATGCTTGCCATGCTGCAAGCATCCACCAAAAGATCTTGAATTTTCCAGAAGGTTACCGGACAATTGTCGGAGAGAGAGGCTTGAAACTTTCTGGCGGTGAAAAGCAACGTATCGCTATTGCTCGAGCAATTCTTAAAAGACCACAAATCATGATGCTCGATGAAGCCACAGCATCGCTGGACTCGCATACAGAGAGCCAGATAAAGGCTTCGCTCAGCGTCCTTTCCCGTGGCCGCACAACGTTAACCATAGCGCATCGTTTGTCAACGGTTACAGAGGCAGACCAAATCATTGTCATGAATGGAGGAGAAATTATCGAGAAGGGTAGGCATAATGAACTCTTGTTGCAAGGGGGCATGTACGCGAAGATGTGGGAAAAGCAAACAATCGCCGTTCAAGATCTCCACCCGGACGCACTGGACGCAAACGTGTAGAACAAGTATGTGGTGAGGACCCAATTACAATCCTGAACTCTATACAAGCCGAATTATTTTGTCCTGCTTCTCGAGCAGCAGTTGCTTCTCGCTGCTACTGGCGTTCCAGTCAATTGTAGAAGAGGGTACGCTCTGACCGTCTCCGCGCCCACATAGCGGAATGAAAATGGTATCGTGGATCACCCAGATGAAGGACACAGCGGAGCGGACTAGCCAGATTACCATCTTTGGCGCATATCCATTCGATCTGATTGTAGCCTTGGTAATAATTTCCATGAACTGCATCACAGGTACAAAGATCGCCAGAAAAATTGCCGCGCCAATCCTGGCCTTTCGTCCATGAGGAGGAGTGTACACTTCAATTCCCTCCAAATAGTTTTGGTACCATCTGGGCATTTGAGCCTCCAGAGCACCTGCTATGATGATGTTCATGTACCTTTGACTCGGTTTCGGCCACGGTTTTCTTTCCATCGCCGCAACAAGTGTCCGAACAACCACTTCATCGCCTGTCTTGGCTCGGTCGCAATCTCCGACTGGTACACCGTTAAGCTCCACATCCTCGTACGCAATTCCTCCACCCTCAGAAGCAATGACATTGACGTACTGCTCGCGTGTTATTTGATACGCGAGGCCAAGAACGTCTGGTACCGTTGGGCTGGATCCGTGCGAAGGTGTCGGGTTGCGACGACCCACTGCAACCTCACTAGAGTCCCGTGGCTGAACGGAAGTAAAGGTGGGCTCCGAGTACGGTATGCCTGGAATATTGAAGGCGAGTATGTATCCCGGCACCCGCACGCGCGCCGAAGCTTGCGGCACGATGCCTCGGGACCCGGAAAACTTGGCAGAGGACTTGTTGGAGCCATATGCAAAATACCACAAAACATCGTCCCCTTTTGTCTTGTTACACATGCTTGTGCGCAGGACAAAAAGATGCACTTTGGCAAGAGTTTCTCTGTCTGTCTATGCAAGGTATGATGCAAATTTAAACGCTGAACTTCTGAGGCCGAGGACCGAAGCTCAGCTTAAGACAAGCTGTGTCGTGGATGGTTGGCTTGATAATAATCAAGAAGAAGCGGAGCCCGAAAGCACCATCATTAGCTATGTCCATTGAGCAATTTTGGCTCGGTGTTGATGATTCTATGCACGTCACTTGGGATGAATGTGGATGATTCGTTGAACCGAAATCACGGAAAGACAGGTTCTCTTGCCGGCAGCTCGTAATTTTCATGGTTCTCAGCATTGGGACACTCCCAACGGCGATTCCTACCCCTACGTCTTCCTAACGAGGAAACACAGAAACCAATGAGCGATGAATTATTCCTCAAGAGAACAGAATAACGTATGGTCTACCTCTACACTTTGCCTGCTTGTGCTTGTCTTGATCTTTGCACTATTCTCAACGTGGTTTGTGATTCGCACAAGAAGATCGGCAATTAACGGCACGCCAGCCTGTCCATATTTCGGAGCTGCCACGGACAAGGTAGCTTTGAGTGCAAGTCTGAGGTCTATTGTCACAGCTAGACCAACATTTCTCGAAAGACACCTTTGAGTAGCGTTGGAACAGAATTATCTCTTGGTAATGGACGACATTACTGGAGCGTTGACTGCGGCCTGTGGGCTCTTTATGATGCTCTCATGGATTCTGTGGCCTTTGCATCGAACGATATTATCCAGCATAATTGATGTATGTTAGCATTAGTTTGAGCATCCGCACCAGATATTGACGTGGAAGATTTCTCTCCGCTATGTCTACCCAGTCTATCATACGCGGTCTTGTATGCCGATACCATCCTGTTCCTACGAGTTCCCGCATGGACAAGGGGATGTGGCTAAATTCCTGGACGGTCTGAGAAATCGCAATTTATGGTCTGATAAACATGGAGGCGTGTATAGAATCTGGTCCGGTACCAAGCCTGAAATCGTCCTGACCCGACCAGAACACATCAAAGAGATCTTCCGAGACTCAGATCGGCATCTCAAAGCGGCCAACAATAATTCCGGATGGCTCATGTCACAACTACTCGGACAATGCCTCGGTTTGATCAGCTTAGACAAATGGAAGTCACTCAGGACATCGGTTGACCCTCCGTTTGCATATTCTAATGCAAGCTACTATATTCCGCTTGTGCTCAGTGAGGTTGATTGCCACGTGCAAAATCTATGGGAAGAGGAATCCCAACATTCTCGACCGCTAGATCCTGTCCTCAATTTTAAAATGCTCCCGTTCTTTATCGTTGCCAGGATTATCTATGGAGAATTGTCTCCGGAGGCTAAGAGGACATTGTCTTCCCTAGCAAACAAACGTGGGGATCTCTTCCACGCTGTCATAAGCAATTCTCTTACACGGTTTTCTCTCGCCCAATTCCTGCCTTTGAAGGTCACCCTTAGGCTTTCTTACTTCAAGAAGCAATGGGCAGCATTCAATGAGAAAATAATCACCCGCTGTAATAACATTGGGTCGCAAGCTCCAATCGTCACGATGGCTCAGAAGGTAGACCGAGGCTTGATCACAAAGGAGCAGCTATTGCAGACTTTAGATGAAATGCTGTTTGCCAATCTTGACGTCACGATGAGCGGAATCTCTTGGAACATCGTTCATCTCGCGGCTAATCTCGAAGTGCAAGATAGGACCAGGCAAGAGTATCGTGAACACAGTGCGGATGACAAAAATAACGTCACTAACTATTTACGTTCGAGCTCAACGTATCTGCACAGCTGCATTCTTGAATCCGCACGATTACAACCTCTGGCTGCGTTCTCTGTTCCTCAAGCCGCACCAACCGAGCGCGTGGTGGATGGATACTGTATACCACCAGGAACTGATTTTATCGTTGACGCTTATGCTCTGAACATCAACAACCCTTTCTGGGGAGATGACACTAGGGAATATCGACCTGCCCGGTTCTTGGAGTTAGATGGAACTGATTTGAGATACAACTACTGGAGATTCGGATTTGGACCGAGACAGTGTTTAGGAAAGTACGTTGCAGATCTCATCATACGAACACTGCTAGTTCGGCTAGTCGATGGACGAAGGCTAGATCTACCCAGTAAAGGCCAAGATTGGAATAGAATTGATAATGTATGGATAAATCTTCCGCAGGGCAAGCTTTCTTGGAGCAAATGCTCAATGAAGGGGGAGTGACCGAGCAAGGAATGTAAAGGCAAGGCGATTGCATCTGAGAATGCTAATAAATACAATAGTTTCTAGCCTAAAGGCGCTCCAAAGTCTAGACTTTCATGACCCGAAGTCGAGATTTCCATGAGCAGATCTATTTTCGCGTAAGCATCAATGAATGGGCGTTCCTCCATTAATAGGCTCATGGCGATTGATATTCGTGCTCTGATTTTCCTTATGTCAGACAGCGAGTATAGATTGTCGTCATACTCTATCCGCAAGATAATGTCGTCGTTCGAGATTGCAGTGAATTCGAACATCAATGCAAATTTTGCGCCCTGACCGTAACTCAATTTCCTCCGAGCTCCAGAGAGTGGTAGATTATCGGCGTGCCGATCGTCGTGAAAGGTGACCATAGTATCGAAAATTGGATTGCTCGGCGGTTCGAGCATCGCTTCGGAGGGGAAAAGCTGCTTAAGTTGGTGCCAGGGTATGACGCGCGCCAGAGCAGATTGACTTATTCTCTGCACTTCGCGAAGGAAATCCAGCATCGAGGTAGATGATTCTCTTATCGACGCGTCGTAGAGAATGCGAATAGGTAAAGGCTCAAGGAATAATCCAACAATCCTTGCGTCTTCTGCCCGTCGATTAATATAAGGACTCCCCAGGATGATATCTATTGGTCCGTTGCTTGTGTGTAGTGTAAGGGCGACAGCAGCAAGAGCCGCTTGGTGACAGGTAACTCCGGTTTTCTCAATACCTGAGAGAAAGCCTTTGCAAAGGTCACGGCTTAAACGAAATGCATATGATTTCCCTTCGAAGGAGGTCCTGGGCTTTGCACGCCTGTCTAGACCATTGTTGCCAGGGAGGTATAGAGTTTTGCGCCAGAAGTCAGAATGACACGTAAGTGTGGATTGTCTCCAAATGCAGCTGTGCTGGTAGGATTGAGACACTAAAGGGAGCTTGGTTCCGTTGTAAAGAGCCATGACTTCATCACAGAGCACTTTGAATGCAGTCAAGTCACAGATGATATGACTGGCACAGATGAGGATATGGTTTTCCGAGAGCAATACACGAATGAGATGGTCCTTTTCTAGTCTGAATGGTGTATTAACTTGTTCCCTTGCATCGAAGGTTTTGGCTAGCCGACTTCGGGGCGATTGTTGGTGATAAGCCCTCTGCACGTCTTGAGGTCCCCGTGAGATGAATCGCGACCAAAGGATAGGATGTCTCTTCAAAACCTCGTCCCATGCCAAACTAAGCCTCTCCAGATCGGTACCAGCAGGGTCAAATTGGTAAAGCATGGAAACGTTGAAAGCCGCACAATCTGGATCGACTTGGTATTTCAGCCACCACTCATATTCAATTGGCGAGAGTTCCGCATCTCCCAGTGCATTCAGTTTGCTCTGAGAAATGTCAGGTTCCGAAGGCTTGACTGTCGAATCAATAGCTGTAGCCATCTGATACAAAGTAGGGCATTCGATGACTATTCGAATCGGCACTGCTCGATCGAAAATCGAGCTCAGTCGATTTGCAAGATCGATCTGCAGCAACGAGGTCCCTCCCATGGCCGAAAAGTTTGCACCTCTATCAAGCTCCACTTTTGTGTCGAGTCTGAGAATATCGCGCCAGACATTAGCGACACATTTCTCCGTGGATGTCATCAATTGTGCCGATTGGCGCGTGACGAAGTTGTCAACGTAATGCTTGACAGCTTTATAGTCCAACTTGAAAGTCGACGTTGTAGGAAACTCCTCCAAGCCGACGAAATATCTCGGCAGAGCATACGGTGGCACCAAGTTTGCGATCTTTGTTCTGACAACCTTCCAGTCAAGGATGGGAGGTTGGTAGAGTAGGACCAGGAAGTCATGCTGTCTGACTATAGCGACATTATCAAGTTCAGCCAAGGATTCTACGATAGTTTCTTCAAGCGTGTCTAGATCGATTCGAAAGCCATTCAGCTTCGTCTGTCTGTCGCTCCGACCTAAGCATTTAATTTCGCCACTCGAAACCCAAAAGCCCCGATCGCCAGTCTGAAACATCATTTCATTCTTCCTTGCGGATATAGTATCAGGAACGAACCTCTGAGTAGTCTCGTAAGAATTTCCCAGGTAACCTCTCGAAACTTGTATCCCAGCGATGTATATTTCGCCGACAAATCCTGGCGGAAGGAGACGACGATCCCTATCAAGGATGTATATACGACAAGTAGGGGTTGGATGTCCAATGGTCACGTGTTGCCCGACCCGCAGCTGCTTTATCGTCGCACCACATGTTGTCTCCGTCGGTCCATACATGTTGTACAGCTTCTTCTTTGTAGCCCAGACATCGTTTACACTCTGCGGCACGTGTTCACCTACCAGATACACGTGCTGCAAAGCAGGAAAGTCATCAGGATCCAGAATTTTGGCAAGAGACGGCGTTAAGATGGCTGAGTCGACACATTTGAGGTGTGAAAAGGTATAAGTGGCAGTGGATGGAAGGACCAAGGTACTCCCATAGCTTAAGGCTGAGAAAATCTCGTGAATACTTCCGTCGAAGGCCGGTGACATTATTTGGCTTATCCTTGTACCAGGCTGAGCAAACAAGCGAACTTCAGGGTCGCTTTGAAATGCCACAACACCCCCGTGATGACACAAGACAGCTTTGGGTTTGCCAGTAGAGCCAGATGTAAAGCAGATGTAAGCATTCTCCTCGGGCCGCGAAGATATCCTGTGGCTTAAGAAAGATGCTCCAAGATAAGAAGGGTCTAGCATATCTTCGACCGACATAGATGTTTTGCAGCTCTGTGGTGCAATGCCACAATCCTTTCGGTATGGAGCAAGGAAAATTTGGCTTCCAGAGACCTTAAAATTGATCTCGCGGATGTGCTCTGGTAACGCAGGGTCTAATGAAGCATAGACGCCTCCAGCCTTGAGAACCCCATATATGGCAACGATCCAGTTGATCGAGCGGTCTGAATGAATGCAAACTACGTCACCAGGCTGTATGAAAGCTTGCAAGCGAGTCGCCACCTTTGAAGCTGAATGATCTAGTTGGTAATAAGTCAGTTGCGTATTGCCTTTCTCAACAGCGACATCGCAAGGCCCTGCATTGGCAGCAGCTTCGAATAAAGTGACAAGGTCATCCTTTGATGTACCACAGAACGTCGCTGAGCCAGCTAAGTTGCCGTATATCTGGAGCCTTCTCTCCTCGTCCATTGGTAGCATAGAATCCAAGCAATGATTTACGGTTGTAAGAGGGGTGGTTAAAGCCTTTATAGTCTCACAATAACTATTTGCAATAAGATGCATTGCTTGGTCATTGTACGAGTCTCGGCGGAAGCCCAGCTTCGCATTGCCGCTTGGTCGAATGAAAACGCTGATCGAAATGTCGCTCTGAATAGGCTTGGCGACACGGGCCAATGCCTCCACTCTCATAACTCCACAGGTTTGTCTCTGTAGTAATTGCTGAAGAAAAGGACCGCGAGAACCCATCACACGGCACAGAGTCCTGCAAAGCATTCAACTCAAGCATGTCATGCATGACTTTGAGCATCAGCTCTGATGTGGATAGTCCAGTAGACACGGAAACGAAGAAGGGCAAAGTGTTGGTCAGTGGCCCGATAGTGTCCTGAGCCCCAGGAAGAGGAACGTCCCGTCCCGAAAGAATAGCACCAAATACGATCGTCGAAGAATCAGTATATCTTGACAGAACCAAGGCCCACGTAGTGTAATGCACAGCCGCAATAGTTACTTTGTTCGTGATCGCAAACTCTTTAACAGCATCCTGATCAATATCGAGTTCAATGGTTTCCGTGGCAGGAAGATATCTTCTCTCCTGGCAAGGTGGCTGCGAAAAGTTGATGATGCTTGCGGCCGAGGGGTACTTGGCTAGCTTCATCCCCCAAAACGTTGCACGACTGGCTGCTTTCTTTTGCTGCAAGAATTTGAGTTGCTTTGCGACTTTGAAGAAGTTTGTCCCAGGAACAGGTTGCGAGCCATCCACTGCGCGTCCGACTTTATGATAGAGCAGGCCAGCAGAGTAGCCATCAATAAGCGCGTGGTGGACCGACCATATTATTGTGCTGATGTTCGGCCCAGAAGGCTCTTTAACGTAATTGATCACTCTGAAGCCGGTTTTCGCTGTATCAGTGCTTTGTAAGGTGCGTATCTCGTGCTCGAACTCTTCGTCATTGTAGACACTTCGCTCCGTCCATAAGAAGGCTGGCTTTTGAATTTGCTAAGAGCGTTCCGCATCACCGCTAATGTCGAGATCGAGTCGGAAGATTGGCTCTGTCATGATGACTTGCTGCCATGCTTTCCGCAAATTGGGGATACGCTTTGATAGATACGTGTCATAAACTCTAATCATGTTGACGCCTGGGCTTTTCTTGCTCCCTGCGATGAGCGAGAGCTGCATATCGGTCAATCCGAGAGGCTCGCCGTCAAGTTCTCCACGCTTTTCTAACGCATCACTCAAGCGTTTGGCTCTATGCTGTTGTTATTACCGCCAGAGGTTAACTGTCGGTCAGTCTCAATGTCTGTAGAAGCCCGCCCAGGCTGATTTTCAAGCCCATTGGCGCTGCTTTCGCTAGTTGACAACCGCGCTAGTTTGGATCCCCAAGCGGAAGTGGAGTCGATCTCTTGGCAATCGATCTCCACCGATCTTTTGACTCTCTTCCTTGCCCTCTCATGGTCTACCAAATACTGCAAAAGGTCGAGAATGCTTGCACTACGTAGCACGGTCTCTATCTGCAACTGCAGGTCCAGACGCCTACAAGCGAACACCAGCGAGAGCGCAGAGTGTGAATCTCCTCCTAGCTCCAACAAACTTCGATCAAGCTGCAAATCCTCAGGTGGAAGATGTAATATGGACGCGATAGCACTGAGAGCTAATTCTCGGGAGTTGTGCCCTTGTTCTGATTCTGTACGTGTTTGCCTCCAGGTTGAGAGTGCCATGATCTGCCAATATACCACTACAGAATGAAGCGAGAAGAGCGAAAGTGACAATCGAAACGAGGGCAAATCAAATTTCGCAAAATGAGTTGAACAAGCACTGATAAGGGGCAGAGCAAGCGATAACAAACTGAGATGGTAATTTCGAAGATCCTTTGCACCCGATTGTTAAAAATTCACGTCATAGGAAGATTGCATCGGATAAGAACTGTCAGCGATTGCCTTATTCAAGCGCTCGTCTAGAATCCTTCAATTACCTGTGCCGACGCGGAAGAGGATGCCCATCCGGCCACCGATACAACGTTCGTACAGACGGCCCGCCATTCGGTTTACGGGTTGCAAGATTACAACGTAGACCTGTCATTTGAAACTCATTTATCGTTCCGAGCGTTTGGCCAAGATGTGAAAGCAATCGCGGTAACGTCGGTGCTGTTCAACCGTAGCTGCTAATCACAGTAGGACGCGGACCGTAATCAGAGCAGAGTACAAATCTATGATGTCGAAAGTTTGGATCGATTCTTTCTCAAAGCGCGAATCAATCTTGCAAAGTGCCAGTGACAGAGATTGCCGACACTTGTAGATTTGCGTGCAGATCAGAAAAATCTAGTACCCACCAAAAGCGATGTTTTAGAGAAGTGTAGATGTATGCAAGCAAGATTAGGAAACGGGATGGAATGACCACAAAGCCATTCGAAAGGGAAATCTATCCTACAGATACGTCTCAATGTCGCGTTCATAGCCTTAGTTTCAGATGATGTCTCTGGGAGCGGAGTTTGAAATTAGGCACCCCTTGGCTGCGTTTTGAGTAGCATCAACTTTAGCTGCTACTGACTTTCAGTCTCTATCGAGAATGCTTTTGAGATATGGTGTCGGATAATCGCGCGTTCGATCTATGCATAGTGTGGAATGTAGATTGAAAGTGCGTTCAGGAAGCAGATTTGCTCTGCTTTGGTTTCGTGAGCTCGTCGGCGCGAGATTCTTAGCTGAAATCTTCGGCGTTCTTTTCGCTATCGTTGGCTTGCTCCATACCAAAATCGGTACTCATCTCTTTTTTGAGTTCAATATGCTTCTCGATGAAGACGACGAGAAATGCGATTGCAGCTACCGCGGCTGCCGTATACCAGATAGCGTCCAACGCTATTTTATACACCTGTGGCACTTCCTGCTTCACACCTGCGGGTAGATGATTTATTGTACCGGTACCGGCAAATCCGTAGGCGCCGCCATTGGCCATAGAGTCGCGAATAGCTGAGTCTGAGATAAGGCTGAGTTTTTGATCAATTTGTGAGTTGAAGATCACTGACGGGATTGTGATGCCACAAACGAAGCCGAAATTGCGAACAAAGGCAAAGGCGGAGGTGGCGGTCGCAACAAAGCTCTCGGGCAAGGCAGCTTGGATTACAGGTAGAATTGAGATCATGGTGAAGCCAGCACCAAAGACAAGCATGAGTTGGAAGAAGACCCATTCAACTGTCGGCGAATGATCTGTCAGGAGAGAAAGTAGACCGCACGCTACGATGTGATTCCAAATCCAATCCCATGAATAGGCTTGTATACACCGAACTCCGACATCAAACTGCCCGTTACAACGGCGAGAGGCACGTAAAAGAAACTGAATGGCAAGAAATCCACTCCAGATACCAAGGGCGTTGTATTCTTGAATGACTGGAAGTAGAAAGGGAGGAAATACACGATCCATTCTGGGATGATGTTCGAACAGAAAGTCAGAATTGAGCCGGCAACAGAAGTGCGGTTCTGGAACAGCGCTGGCGGAATTGAAGGTTCTTTACAGAGCGTAGAAGACTGGTGGAGATGGAACATTGCCCAGCCAGCAAAACCGACTGCAAGAGGCGTGATGATATGCCAACTACTCCATGAGTATTGGGATCCGCCCATAATAAGACCAAAAAGAACGCCACAGATGGAGCCCACGAAGATAAAATTTGCCAAGAAAGTCGACCCGCGCTAGGGCTCGAGCCCGAGTAGGTTCGCGCCGGTAGTTCAGGCGTAAACAAAGTATCATGATCAAAAGTGCGACGCCGGAGAAATGCAGATTGATCAAGAAGACCCAACGCCAACTATTCTGTGCCAGTGCACCACCAATCACTGGACCTACAACAGTCGAGATGGTCGCAATGGCAATACGGATACCAAGGAATTTTGCTCGTTCGCGTTGTGGCAAAAGGCCACAGATGATGAGGTCGTTAAGGACGAATATTTCGCCGCCACTCAAGCCTGTCACGGCACGACCGGCTATCAACATCGCTGAGTTGATGCTGCTGCCGGCTATAGCATTGCCGATGGTGAATAGGATTACCGAGATGATCATGGGCATTCGTCGGCCAAAGATGTTGGACAGCTGACCGACGAAAGGCATGACTGCTGTGCAAGCGAAAACATAAGTATTTGCCAACCAAACGTATTCCTGTTGACCGTGAAGCACCGCAACGATCTTAAGAAGAGCAGTCGTAATGATGAGTGCGTCCAACGCTGTCGAGACGTGCACGAGACAGCCGGATACTATGATCATCCAGAAGTTGAATCCGCGTCTGGCCGACTGTGAGGTCAGCTTGTTGCTCATACTGGATGGTTGGGAGGTCTGTGGCTGTATTGCGGGCGAAGGTAGCATGTTACTTGGTCCTCTTTGTTCTGTCTAAGATGACTTCTGAGTAAGTCGAGCACTTTCGTGCTCAACAGACGCCATCTCCGTGGTTGGGTTTGGCTTGACAGGAATGCTAGCAAAAAGACGATGGGTGACGATGCAGACACAAGGGAGTAAGGACGAGAGACGCCAGCCATCCGGGTTGGCAATTGATAAATTCTCACACCTGCAAAAGGCACAAGGGTCTTTGCCCTCAAAGGGTGCAGCACAAAAGTAACCAAGTCCAGGTACATCAATAGTCCTATTACCGCCCAATAGGCACTCCCTTAGATATCTTTTCACCTATACTGCGGAGAGACTGTTGCCACCCAAAACAGAGCCGCCGTGCTATGGCGATCCGACATAGCCTCAGAATTCGATGTTCGTCATGACGCGCGACCCCAAATTCTCGCCCCATGTTTCTGAGTAGGTACTTGGCCAAGATGAGGATCTCCACATGGAAGAGATCGGTCGTAGCGAAGGGACGCTGACGTAGGTATTCTTCTTACGTATGGTGGACTCGGGTGGGCGATGGCAGACTCCGAATGGAAGTCGATCATGGCGTAGTTCTTGCAGCTCAGGTAGCTCATTGGCATACGAACGTTCAGGCTGGACTCTCGGCCACCGACTGGGTGCAGGGTAACGGAAGGACAGCCATGATCCAACTTTATTGATAGCCAGTCTGTCTCTACCTGAAGGTGCATTTTCAACACATAGAGGAGACACGGATACGCAGATGCGGGAATCTGATGGTTCCATACTACCTCATGTCGTCCTTTTCATCTTGCAAATCGTCTCCTTGCTTGCGCCACGACATCCTTCCCGCCGGCTAATCTTCGGAAGCTCGTTAGTGTTTTTCCCTCTAATCTCACGGTTGCGCCCTCATTTTTCCAATAACCCTAGCTAGTTCAACCTTTCATCCTAGGATGGGCAACATTTATCTCAGTCCTCGAAAAATTAGTACCCTCTGGAATATCTGGACCAGAAGAGCTTTTCTGACGCTCAGACCGTCCCAAGTGTGAGGCCGAGACGTACGGATCTTGGAGCCTCGCAAAGCTGCGGTGGGCCCTTGCCATGCAGATCAATATGCGCGGTATCAGATGGAACTACCAAGTGAAGAACATTAGACCCCCTGAGCCTATTCCAAGGTGCCAATTTCTTTATGCGCGATGTATTCAATTCATCTACTGCCTTGTCCTAGGAGATGCAGTATCTTACCTCTGGTATCATTTTTTCATGGGCCGTACCGACGTCGACTCTAGATTTATGACCCTTCGCAACAGTAACATAGCGTGGTCATTTACTGGCACGATTGTCTTTGGCTTACTTTCTGCGTACACGATACAGCTTCAGTATGTGCTGTTTGCTATGATTTGGGTCGCATTGGGGCTGAGCAAACCAGAGGATTGGCCGTCTTATTTTCATCGTCTTTCAGAAGTGACGACAGTGCGTAATTTCCGGGGCAGTTATTGGCACCAAACGCTTCGTCGTCCTCTCACAGCTTTTACATCAGCAATTGCAGACGCCTTGAAGGTTACGAGGGGCACAAATCTCTCAATTTATTCGCAGTTATACCTTGCGTTTACTATCAGTGCCTTCATGCACTCACAGAGCGTTTTGATGATACCCTCGCGTGTCAATATCACATTTTCGGAGAAGACGCTAGGCGTTTTAATGTTTTTCTTGTTGCAGCCTGTTGCCATAACTTTTGAGGACGCGGCCCAACGGGGTTGTAGAAACTTTCTCCCAAATCTGTACAACAATCATCTTTTCACTATCATAACGGGTCGAATATGGGTTGTGTTCTAGCTGTGGTGGAGCCTACCTTTCGTGGGTGCTGTGATATTGAGAATGAGGTTCGGTCAAGACACCCTGCTACCCGCCAGTTTTAGTCCACTGGCCCGGATCATTCGAGGACTCCCCATACCACCAATGCCGTTTCAATCTTGAAGTTAGCAAGAGTCAAATTGCTGGTACACCTGCACCTTGTCAATTCCACGAAATGAAAAATACTCTTGTTGTGATTTCCTAAGCATCAGAAATTTCCGACCTATACTAAAGCTGTCTATCGAAAGAGCCCATCCATTCATGTACTTCCTATCGCAATCAACAACAAATCAAAAGTTTCTGGGACTCTTAGAAAATTGGATCTTGGCCAGCATCTTCCGCTTGAAGTCTGGCGCAGCAGGCTGCTGCCGCAGCGCTGCCACTAAATAGCGCCTGAGGAATAATTTTGATAGGGCTGGCATCATCGCCACCGACGAAGACATCCTTAATACTCGTCTCATAGAACATGACACTCGCCTTCGGATCATTCATGGGGGTGAGCTCACATCCCAGCTGTTCGATCAAATGCTTGCTCTTCGGTTCTGTTACGGGTTTGTGACCCATGAAGCCCTCCGTGGCTTGTTCACCATTCTCAAAGTCGATCACAATATCCGCAAATCCGGGGCCCTTGGTGAACTTGACGATCTTCCGATCGTCGATCGCAAAAAGGGGGCTGGGCCCTTGCATCTTGGCTACGGCCTCGGATAGCTCTGTGTTGCCGTGTGTGTATATGGTAATTCTGTTGGTGAAGCGCGCTGCAGTGCGCGCTGCATGCAAAATTGCGGCTGCAGCGTGCAGATCAGGGAGCGCCAGTACGCCGGCGTGTGGAACCCCACGGGCTTCGTATCCCTTGCAGAAGAAGCAGTGGTATCTTGCTAATGAATCAGACGTGGATTTTAATAATGTTCATTGCGTCAAATGTCAAAACAAAGATCAAAACAAAAATTCAAGGCCGGCATGCAGGCAAAGGAGATTTACAACAAAACGATCCAAGGTCTCTTCAACTTAAATCGAAGAACATCGAGCGTTTCAAGAGCAGCAAGAGATCATACGCACATTGCTTTCGCCCAGCATGCTTCGTATCCTTCGATGTCAGGGAATATATCTTTGACACCCTGGGCCAGGATCACTTTTCTTCCTTCCCAGATCTTTCCATGCGCACCCGTCGCCTTGAATAGACTCGTTCCACCTTGGATCTTTTCCAGCGCCACGATCTCGTCGTTTTCAAATTCTACTGTCTGGTAGTAATCCAAAATATTCTGCTTTGCGGCATCACGGAAATCGGAAGGGGAGCTGCGGTCCCATGTTAAAATGTTATACACGTGTGGGCTAGGGGCGTATCGGTAGACACAGTGATCAAAGATCACAGCCGTGTGCTGTTGACGGGCGAGCGTGAGGGCAGCAGCAAGACCTGCAATGCCTCCGCCGACAATATGGACATCGTATTGCTTCTGGTCGCCATTGGTAGTTCCCATTTCGACGGTAAGTCACTTGAGACTATGATTATAAAGGCTAAAAGTGATTATCGTGAAATCTGACAGCCTGAGCAATTGAACATGCGGAACAGTCTGTCATTATTTGCGTATTAGGTATGCCAGCAGTATGCTGTACTTAGCCTCAAGTTTTTCGGGCTGTACGGGCAGGCAATGGAGGCCGAATCGGCGAGCCAATCTTTCGGACACCAGCAAGACTCAACTCCGAAAGACAAAATGTTGGGAAAAAAAACCGATGAAAGCTGTTGCTTCTACAATAGAGCGTAAAACGTCCCCGAATTGTAAGCTGAGTGGCTTTCCATTGGGTCGTTTAACCCCAAGTGGCCAGTTCCCGTTACGTTTTCTCATACTTCCCAATAAAGATCTGGTTGTGTTCCCTGCTTTGATTCCTTCTCAAATCATCTGTTGCTCCAGCTATGTCCTCTAATGATACAGCGAACGGTGCTGAGTCTATCACCATGGTCGACGTTCTAATCATCGGCGCTTCTCATGCTGGTCTTTCTACTGCACTGACTCTCTACAGAGCTCTACACCGTTACATTGTATTCGATAGTGGAGCGCCTAGAGGTAAAAACATCGCTTCCTCCACACGTCTCACCCCAGGATGGGAAGCAAAGGACCCACAGGGAATTCGTGATGTAGCACGATCTGAATTGGAAAATTCCGGTCTCGTTGAGTTCGTGTCAGCGCGGATATCAATCGCAAAGAAATTGCCAAACGGTACCTTTGAGGTTAGTAGCAGCGACGGCGAGACATGGCAAGGCAAGAAGCTACTACTAACAGTGGGCATGGAAGATACCTCACGGAATGAGTGTGGATGACCGAAAACTCATTGTGCTACGCTCTAGCAAGATTTCGACATGAATGAAATACAGCCGCAACAGCAGCCAGACCAGCACATCCGTGTGATCAAAGCTATGAGGTTGACTCCACACGAAATCAATGAATCATCTACAATCTAGTGCACCATTATAGGTTGAGGATGATTGCCCACTAAGTACATTGAGCTTGAGAAAGCATGGAGAAGCCTTGGATCATTCTTGTGTCACGTGAGTGTTTCTTCTCTGAAAGTCGAATAGATAAGATACTTGTCCAGAGGGCTGGGTTGATACGACTTCCGTACGGCACATTGTATTAATGTTGAGGCAGCTGGATTTTGAACACCGAGCCTTGAACTCCATTCGTGACGTAATAATCTCAGTGCATCGTTGGTCCGGACCTGACGAGATGTGAACCAGCATATTAGAAGCTAGACGGCTTAAAATCAGAACTTTTGCCCGTATTCCAACCTTTTGAGGTTATAACTCAGTAGACCTCTCGCTTAGTTAATGTGACCTCTTAGAATCCCGAGCTAACCTGACCTCTCGCTCCAAGAGGTCAGATCACCTACCTGGCCGGGCAAATCAGCTGATCTGACCGGTCAGGTGAGCAAAGTTAAGAGGTCATTTGAACTGAGAGGTTGGGGTCGGATCAATTTTTGACCGGTCACATTAGCCACTCGGAGCTCTAGAACCCATTTTTGGGCTTCTCGGAGACCGGATCGGTCCGTCCAATACCCTGAGACCCTTGCAATCTAACTCTAGGATGCAAGCTCAGCTTCTTTCACTTGTGCAAAGAGTCGCAAGAGCTCCGCATCACCACCTATGTTTGCAAATATGCGCCTTGTTGCCTGATCTAGTACGCTGCCTTATGGCCGTAGCGAGGCCGAGCACCTCGCTGAGCTACAAGGGGATGTCTCTGAGACCGTGATCAAATACTTCCTGACGCTGATTCCACCCTTTCCACCTGTTAGTGTTATTCACGACAATGCTTGCGGTGCTGGTGCTGTCATGAACAACGCAACTCGAGGTGCCGACGACCAAAGCCTCCGCGAGATGCCATCGCAGTGGTGGCGCGGTGATTTCCTGGCCGGTCAGGCGATCAAAGCCGGGTTTGAGGAGAGCAAAGTGGTTCTTCAGGAGGCAGTACCCTGCATTGAAGCCGATAATGTGAGCGTCCTGGCGAACGTAATGTGGAGTTGGATGGGTGCCCCTACGACTGCTTGGAAGCAACGTGATAAGGAAATGTGGGATAGAGCAATTCAAGTTATTTTGAAGGAGTGGCAGACAACGGAGGGAATGGAAAAATCAGAGGAAGGAAAGATGCGACTGGAGTTAGTAGCGAATGTAGTAGTCGCAACCAAATCAAGTAGATAATAGCCAGGCTTACCAAACATTTGTTAGGTAAAGATTTGTTGTATTACTTAAATGCAGCAGTCTAGATAACCAGTAGCATGTGTTGAGTCGAGGCGCAAGCAACTTCTCTTTCCAGCCTTCATGACCACATTGCGTTCTCGTACCAATACTATCAAATCCGGATTCGGTGCCCGGATTGTTGTTTTTGACTCTCTGAGGCTGTAGGTTGCTCAGTAGAAAGAGCTGTCAGATTCCTCGATCTCGAGCCCAAAGACTTAAGCACCACAACGTCGACTTCGCCGGTAGCCTGCTCGAAGAAGCAACGCAGGATGGCTTCGAACAAACAGGACAACAAGACAGGAAGCTCTGCGCCAGTAAATGGCACAGTCATCCAAGGTGACATTCCATCCGACGGGAAGACCAGCCTATACATCATCAAAGGTAGCCGGCGAGCGCTTCGATAGTACTAGACTCCACTGATGAGGCCCACAGCTGACCAGACATCTTACATCAACTATACCAAGCCTCTGATGCTCGCTGAAGAGTTGAAATGCCCCTACCTCATTTCATGTATCGACACAACCCAGGAATGGTTTTATGAGGTGCATCCGGAGCGCTATGTCCCTGCATTGAAAGACACAGACCCAGAGACCGGCCAAGAATTTTTCGTTTTTGAGAGCACTGCATGCTTGCAGCATCTCGCTTCGCGTTATGATAGCACAGGATCATGGACAGGGCGTACCGCATTCGAGAGGGCACAAGTTTTTACCTGGACTGCATATCAAACCGCTGGCTTAGGTCCCAGCGCCAAATTCTGGCTATACTTCTCGAAAGGATACCCAAACCGACAACGTCCGCAGCCGTTGCCGAAGACTGTTGCAAAGCTGCATGAGCTTTGCTTGAAGCAATGGGGCATTCTGAACAAGCGGTTGGAAGTGTCTGGACAGGATTATATAGCACTGCAAGACCGGCCAACAATCGCAGATCTGTCGTATTTACCATTTGCGATGCCTTGGATGTTTGAATTTTTCGGAGTTGACATCCAAGACTGGCCGGCAGTCCAGAGATGGAGTCAAAGGATGATGGACCGCCCAGCTATTAAATCAGTACTTGAAAAGGGACCAACTTACGGTCATTAAACTCGATGTCAACTTTGCGCGAGGTCTGAGAGCTCGACTACACAAGAGAACTTCTTGCCCACTAGACATATCAAAGGGGTATCACTTGCTGTGTTTCTAACGCTGTCGAATTCAAGCCGGTTTTAACGAGTTCGGATGATGTCATTTCGAGAATCATGCTCACGTCTTTGTGCTCTCAGATTTACAGCCATTTGAAGAGTACATCTTTTCGACATTAAGCTTCGCTAGGTATTGCGATTGATATTGCGGTACTGCACTTCTGATGAGATGAATTTACCAAATTACATTCAAAAGCAGCCCATTAAAAGTTGCGACGACCCAGGCTCACCCGAGCCACTACCTGAGCTGTGTCAGACTCAGTCAGCGCCGGCGAGGCTAGAACCAAATGACATCACCAATCTTGGGTGTTTTTAGAAGAAAATTAGATCCTGATAATGCTCCATTCAGGAAGTTTTAATTGTGCAGATAGCTTATTGTATAAACTGACGTGGCTTGCGTAATTGCCATGCTGACCTTGCCGACGTGATTACTCGCAACACTTCTGCAGTATCCTCGCTATCCAGATGAACATCAAGCTTGGGCTTTGCTATCTATTTTCGTTTTTTTTTTGAAGCAACGACGAACCGATTCAGCTTCAGTTCTTAACTGCTTAGATATATCTCACCGTGTAGAAGCCTCTGCCTCAGCAGAATCTTTAGTATCTGCTGCTTCCTTATGCAATCCGGCCTGTTTTTGTCTCTCAGCTTGTTTTTCTTGTTTTACAATTTCCTTGGCTTCCCTAGCAGCAGCAGCAGCAGCTTAAGGACCTGAGCCTCTGACGGAGAAAGATCTGTAAACATCTCCAAGCCATCTCACAAAGCTTCCGCCAAGTTACCGCAGAGGACTCGGGGATCATTGCAGGCAACTTCGTTACGCTATTCGGCTCTGGAGTTGCTGGCTACTTCAAACTTCAGATTAATTCCATGGCTTCAAGCCGGTCTTTTCCCATCCACTTTCCGCGTTGCCCTCATTGAAAGCTACCGTCCAAGCTGGCCAAAATAGCTTTAGGAATGTCCTCTTAGTCATTGATGTAAAGCCGTCTGTCTGTACTGTCCGGGTATCAAGATTCTTGCTGTAGCGCCGACTAAGCAGCGCAGAAACGACTTGCAGCTTAAGGGTTCAAGTCGATAACTTGAATAAGGTCGATATACGGCGACGTGTATATTGTGACGTATGCAGTACTCTGGGAGATGGAGACAAGTGGATCGGACCTTTACTTGTAATACTTTTTTTGCTTGGAACCCGTTCCTCTAAATCGTATTGGCCAGAACTTGTAACAATCATTACTTGTAGCAGTACGTAATAATACAATTATGCATTTACTTTGCACTTAAACATTACCCCCCACCATGCGGACAGTTCATCTTGACCCGTCGATAACTCCCACCGTTGTCCCGATCCAGCGGCTCTCGGGACTCTCAAGGTCACTGGCGATGAATTCTGCATTCTGTTCAAGTGTGGTCTCGTAGCGACTACTATTCATCGCTGCTACTAGCGTCTTCCCAATCAGTGGGATGAACTTTATCCAAGAGTCCTGCCATAGAGGTGGAGTTGCGGCATTTGCTATCAACTTTCTTTGCGAAGCCTGCGTAGGCATATTGAGGTCTGAGGACTCAGGGGTCAGAGTGCTTGGGCAAAGCATGGACCAATCAACGGTGTGCGGTGGAAGAGATTTAAGGAGGCGGAGGTTTTGGCGATGTTCGAGATAGATGGGAACACTAAGGCTTGTTAGCATTTTAGAGTCACTGAGTCTCGAAGCTGCTCTTCCAAGAACAGAATTCGAGCGGCGTGTATAAAGTGAGAATGGCGCCAGGACTGCACATACTAATTCGAGAGCATGGATTCTGTCCCTGGGTAGTATAACACTGACATTCCACCCATGAACCAAATCCTCAATGGGCTTTTTCTGTCCTTTCCCGCTTCGCGTACAGCATCTAGAACTGTGCGAAATATCGTAGGCAATTCACTTTTCCCCCAGGGAGCCAAAGCCGCCACGCCGGCAGCACTTACAATAGCATCACATCCGGCATCCAAGATGGCCCTCTTAATTGAGGTTGGATCCATGGCATCGCCCTGGACAACTGTAATTTGCTGGTGTACGGATGTTGGAAGAAGAGATTCGAGTTTGTTCGAGGATCGCACAAATGCGACAACACGATGTCCATGCGCGAGCAGCGCTGGCACGAGGCGAGAACCTAGATTGCCAGTTGCTCCAAGAAGAAGGACCTTCATAGCTGCTGTTAAATTGCCCTGGCTTGATTTAGTTCAAGAGTCGTTGTGTACGAGCTGGATCACCAGTATCACTGTGGAAAGGTACCAGGCACAGTGCCATTGTTCTGTTTAAATAAGCGTTTGGACCAGATGGAACACTTATGAATCACTCGAATCACCAGTCTGGCTTCCATTCTATCTCAACTGCCTTCGTACAATGGGTAACAGGTGCGAGTTGTCCCGTCTCGGTTGGTTTTTGTATGGACGGAATGTTTGTATCATAGCGGCCCGACCGGGACGGGGCAACTCGCACTTGATTCCTCCGCTAGCTCAGCCACCAAAACGAGAGTTGTTTAGCCATGGCTCCCAATCCGTACAGTAGATCTTGGCAATCGTTACTTGAGACCTTGCGCAAGCCTATACATATCCGACCGAGCCAATAATGGAAAAGGACAATTGACGAACAATGATCAGCAATGTAGGACGTTTTTTCCTGCGTGCCCTCTCATCCTGTAATTGTTAATAGCTAGCTCAGCTCAATGAGTTTTGCTCATCGGTATATTCCTTAGCCAGTGTGGCTTTCATCGATGGCTCTCCTACTTAAAATCCATTGGAGGACCCCTCATCTCGTTCAGCTGCCGTGTGGAACAGTGGGCAATCCAGATTTAATCGTCTCGGTAGTCGGTGGACCTGCGATTGACGGCCGTTTCAAGATACTAGATTATCACAAAGAACAACGGAGCCTGTGGTACTATCAGACAAGGCCATTATGTCTGCTCAATGGGCAGACGAGCCGCACCCTCTTATTTCCACTGATCCATTCTCACGAGATGTACGTTTGCCAATTCACTACGAAAGTTTGCCTCACTAAAATCTCTATGTAGTCCTCTCACGCGGCATACTATGTAGCAACACAAATGGCGTTTGCTCATAATGGCATACTTCGAGGGTTGAACTCCATCTATATCCAAGCGACGCACTTGCCACATACAGACTTGGCCACGATTCGGGATTTTCTGACGTATTGCCAATGCTGGTGTGAATCCATGCACCATCACCATGACGCCGAAGAACAGGAATTCTTCCCAAGCATAGAGCTGATATCAGGTGTTCAAGGGCTTATGGAACGCAATGTTGAGCAACACCGAGCATTTACGCCGGGTTTCGATCTGTTTCAGGCGTACGCGCGGACTTGCTCACCGGAAGACTACGACGGACAGAGAATCAAAAGTCTCGTTGAGGGTTTTGCGGAGCCGTTAACTCGACATCTTCATGAAGAGATTGGTACTCTGCGTGCTCTTGACGTCTATGATAGCGCGCGTATACAGCAAGCTTATCGGCGTTTTGAAAAAATCTTAATGGCTACAGATAATGTCGGATCTCACTTGGGCGGATGACCAAATTGATTAACATTACTGACCCCATTCTAGTATCGAATCGCACCCCTAGTATTCGGAACTGCAGACCGGAACTTCGAAGGTGGCATGCACAATTTCCCGGCCGTTCCCTTTTTTGTACCGTACATCATTCACTACTATTTTGCCAGGCGACATCGTGGTGCTTGGCGATTTAATCCGTGTACGATTTGGAGAGATCGCAGGGAATTGGAGTTCAAAAATGTAGGCCCGATGGCTTAGTCGCACTCGATGCAAAACATATGCGTCGTGCAAGCTTTTAGTTGAAGTTAGATCATTCTTATGTCTCATTATACTTGGTGGAAATATCTCAGGCAAACAGATGTGAAAGTGTTTTTCGCTCGCCGTTCCCAAAAGTCTGATCTTTGCGCCACTAGCCTCCACGTTTCGGCGGACCATCTGCGCTACATACATGGCTACTAAAGTCGAAGCGCCGCAGATTAAGAGATCTGCATCCGCTCCATTGCAATCGCTTTATTGACCAGAATCACGCTCACTTGGTTGTCGCCATGTGAAAGGTGTCTGCAGGCCAAGCCAATAGTAAGCCGCTTGAGCGACTGTAAGCCCGCAGGGACTAATTATTGCGGCCTGCTCAAATCCCATATCCTCGGGAATCGTGAGAAGAAGATCCTAGGGACAAACCACATATTCCGCAAAGGTCCTTGGACGACCATCGATACTGCATGCTCCTTGATAAAGGTTGCTGGCTCGTGCTCCAAATTACAGACCGCAGTCAGCTAGAACAGTTTGTTCGAGGGAGACAATGGTGCCGGCAAAGTCGCTTCCCACAATACAATCTATTGAGCCTGAGGGATAGGGGACATAAAGAGCGTCAACAGGGTTCAATGCCACGGCACGGACTTTGACTTGGACCTGTTTTCTGTTCCGTATGGAGCACAAGGGCTTTCATGTTATGATATTGATTGTCATTTGAAAACTTTCCTGTTTCATGGAGTCGTCTTGGTCATGGACATGAACATAAAATAACATATCTGATAGCTCTGGTGAAAGAAGACGCAAATAGTGGGGATTTTCGAGAGATCATGCTCGACCAATCAGAGACCGAAATATAATCGAAAAAGGCTAGGTAATATGAGGATCGGTACGTACTTCATCTTTGCGGATACGAAAAAACGCGCCCTCGTGCCTCTTGAGAAGCCCTTTCATCAGAGGCAAAGTGGTTGCGGTTTTCTGGAAA
This sequence comes from Astrothelium macrocarpum, assembly GCA_021030915.1. Taxonomy (NCBI): domain Eukaryota; kingdom Fungi; phylum Ascomycota; class Dothideomycetes; order Trypetheliales; family Trypetheliaceae; genus Astrothelium; species Astrothelium macrocarpum. The sequence goes on along the minus strand of JAGEMR010000058.1, from coordinate 437 downwards.
ATTGAACTCGTGGACTGATCAATCCATGCTGTATCAGACACTTTCATGCTCCTTATAGAGCACTTTGGAAGAGCTGTTAGTTGCCAATTAAAGTTGGCATAACCAATGGCTCGTAGAAATATATTGTGCACGGTCGGAACATAGACTGAATCTCGCGGTTTTCAAGACCAATCTTTCGAGTCCATTTCCAGGTGTCCTGAATCATCAGTATTTTAAACCTCATTCCGATGTCTCTCCGTCAGTATACTCAAACGCTCATATAAAGCGTGTCAAACAATTGAAGAAACTCTGGGTAGTGGTGGTAAGCTGCGTAGCATCTTCTCTAGGCATACCGACCTTGTGGCGTCTACCTTGCGCTTCTGTAGGAGTCTCCACCACGGCGCGCCCGATCCCGCGGCGCGACCACCTCAAATTTTGGCCACCACCACATTTTGAAT